>CATKHJ010223871.1:0-18562 GCA_949750685.1 Vernicia montana | reverse complement strand
ATTGGGACCTGTTGGTGGAAAGACACATGTTTCTACCAGAGTTATGGGAACATATGGATACTGTGCCCCAGAGTATGCCATGAGTGGCAAATTGACTCTTAAATCTGATATTTATAGCTTTGGTGTTGTTCTGTTGGAGTTGATCACTGGGCGAAAGGCAATAGATCACTCTATGAGGCCAGGAGAGCAGAACCTAGTTGCTTGGGTAAGCCAAACCTTTAATTTTCTTTAGTTTTGGTTCCTTCACATGGCTATGCTGAATGCTCTAATTTTTTAAACATCCATTCCCATCACCAATTGCTTTTCTTCCATTTGAACCTACACATTGTTGTTAATGTTCAGGAATCTTCAGGTTGTAACATGTTAAGTGCAATCCTCCCTTTCTACTAACCCCCCTCTACCTGGTTTCTGGGCTATTCGTATTCTATTCCACCTTGATCATCGAAGCAATACACTGTCTACCCCACTTTTCCTCTTGAAAATCTTTGATCACTTGCAGACATACTCAATTCAGTATCCAGATAATACTTAACTCTGCCAAGGTATTAATATCTATATTGTTTGATGGAGTAATTTGATGACCCCCTACAGCTTTTTTATTTTTTAGATATGTTGAAAAATTGTGAATAAATATGAATTGTGGAGAGAGTGTAATTTTAAGTACCTTGGCATGATCATAATCATCTTGCAGCACTAGATGATTTTTCTTTTTCATTTTTGTTGTAGTCTCGCCCATTTATGAAGGACCAGAAAAAGTTTTACCAGTTGGTTGATCCTCTGTTGCAAAGGCGGTACCCTCGCCGTTAATGGAGAGCTCTAACTTCTTTTTTTTGTTGGTTTTTGGGGAGCTGAAGATTGATTCTCAAAGTGGTAGTTTTTCCTTTGGTTCTCATTGCTGAATTGCATCTCATTCTTTTATCCCTTTTTTTTTTTATTTTTTTTGGAATTGATGCAATTGTAATACCACTCCTTGTTTTGATATGGCATCCAGGGGATTTCTGGAAAACAATAAGCTGCAAATAAGGCATATGCTTTAAGGATCTGTTGGTGATATAAAACTGAAACATTCTGTTAAATCTTTAATCTTTAAAAGACTCTTTTCTTTTTGGCTTGTAAATTTGCTTTTTCAAAAAAAAAAAATTCTTAGGAAGAATTATGGGAAGGAGTTGAAAATTCTTGAAATCATTTTAAGGAAAGTGTTAATATATTTGCATACAACTCCCCTTTCTTGATTCTTTTGGGAAACAAACTTGTTATTTTGGCATATTATTTTTGTCGTACATAATGTTCAGGCAGTCCATTTTATCTCTATATTCTGGGAAAAAGTGTTGCTCATTTTTACACATGGTCATCTTGTCATTATTCTGCAATTATCATACAATCAAATAGAGTTTTGTAAAAAACCTAAAGTTCATTTCGTTTTAGGATTCAATAAAGCAGCAACATTGACTGATGGAGATTGTCACTTTTCTGGTTAATTAGCAGCAAGTGGGATGAAAGAATAGTGCAGTTTTACTTGCTGTTCTTTCTGATACTGTTTTTATTTGAATAAATGATATTTAAGCGAATGATATGCACTTCAATCATAACTTTTGGATTCTTCTGTTTTGTACTTACAAGTGTCCTGCTAGATTTAAGATGTGAAACGTACCATGTTAATGTGCATCTGCACCATGCAATAATATATATATGTACATGTATGTATATACAGTTGGGTTTGGGAAAGAATTCTTTTCATTTATGAATCATAATCCATATGGTTAGCTCTTTTCGTGTTTATTATTATTATTATGAATGAATGAATGAACTAGTTTATGAACAACAATAAGGGGAGGCTGACTCTGCTGCAGAGTGTTTGAGTTTCAAGTGTTGGCCACAATACAAACCAAACAACAACTAACAACATCAAATGTGAATGTGAATGTGAATGTGAATGTGAATGTATGTTAACTGTAGGTCATGCGGGATCCACATATACATATACATTCACATTACGGTGGTTTAATTTCTATTCAACTACGAATAGAGTAAATAGAAATTTAATGGGTGTCTAAGAGGATTATTATTTTCTCCTAACTATTATATAATAAATTTTAGGTGAACTTAGTCCATTACGACATATTATAGATTATTCAATTATGATTTTCCATTTTAAATAATAATTATCTTAAATTGTGAATATGGTAATTAACTCTTGAATCATGAGATGTATTTTAATTAATGCGTTATTGTGTCAGATCATTATTAGTTACAATTGGATGGTTACTCTAGTAGTCAATCACCTTGATGAGAATATTTAAAATTTAATCACTTATTTTATCTAGTTTATATTTTAAGTTAAAATTTTTGACTTATCATGTTAAGTGATTTTTTAATTAATTGAATTTTTTAAGATGTATTTTATCAAATAAACAATTTAAAATGATTAAGTATTGAAAATTTTAATTTTAAATATTAATGTTGATATCAAACAATACTTTAGGAGACATATCTTCTTATTAAGAAATTTTCATTTTTATCAAAGTTCAATTGATGTTGCCTAAACCTTCAAATTTCTATAATTTTCTTTTTGGCATTTTAGTTGCACATGAAGCATATTTCTTGACCTTTAGTTCTTAAATTTCGGCGTCAACAGATCCTTTGAATCAGTGCTTCATTTGTAAGGACAATCTTTCCCTCGTCATCATCATTATTTATTTATTTATTTATTTTTATAATAAGAGAATATATATTATTAATTAGCTCACCAAGAGTAACAAGAAGCATATTCTAGATTTCTGGTGTCCTTAAATCAGGTCGTTCTTTAACAAAAATAATAATAAGAGAACATGTTTAATGTTTGGAAACAAAAGTAATGCCCTCTATAATCACACAAAAGTAATAACCTCTGCGTCAAATCCAAGGCCATTTGAGATTGTAATGAACAAAATTTATATACAATTTGTCTTCTCACTAAATAAGATTTATTTTCATTTTCATTCTAATTACAAAATTTAAAAAAATAATAATTTTTAAATATTCAATAGTTACTTATTTTAAAAGTATTTTTACAATCATATATATGGTATAACTGTAAATCTATATATGATTCGGATAATAGTTGAATTCAAATTTCTCTTTTTAATGCTCGAAAATAATTGAAAAACAATTTTATAATTTTCTTTATGCTCTAGTGTAAATGAAAAGAAATAGAGAGGAAAGTAGAGGAATAAAAAAATATTTAACTAAACAAAAGTTAAATTTCTGTCCGCGTACTATAATTATGTTTTTTTTAAGAGAATAATGACAAAAAAAAAATACTCCTTTGATTTTTTTTTTATTGTCATTTTTTATTATTTCACAAATATTAATAAATAATTAATTACGCTGAGTTTTAAAAATAAAATAATTAAATTATTCTCATTAATTATAGAGTAATAGATAATATGTGCATTAATTATAGAGTAATAGATACTAACAAGGATAAAGATAAAATTGATACTGAGGTATTTTTTGTTTAAGAGATTAATTACTCAAAAAAAAAAAAAAAAGTGGCATTTTACTTTCCCAAAATATATCATTTATTTATTATCAATAATAATTTTTAATTTTTTAATAATTAATATTCTTTCTTTTCCTTTAAACACTCTAATATCAAATATTAATTAATTAAGGCAAAGTGATGTAACCAATTAAGAGTTAAAATAAGAAATTTTTAGGTAAACTCGATCTATCATTTCATTTATAGAGGCCATTAACAAAGAAAAATGCATGAATAAGACTTGTTTTTAGAAATAATCTTTGGATTTTCTACTCAACTTAGAAAACTTCTAATGCATTTTAGTCAAAGATTTATTAGTAGATAGGGGCTTAAAGGTCCCTACCAGACTCCTGTTTTTATGTAGTATTTATTTAGTATACCAAGTCAAATTTTGTTATAAATATAGCTTATCCTAGAGCCATGTTCTTTCTTTTCAATTTATTTTTTTTTTTTTTAAATAAAAAGGTTTTTAATTAACTAATTTGATTTTTGGCAGGCTTGCTGGTTGAATATTAATTGATTGAAAATTCTCACGTCACACAACAATAAGCAAACCGTCATCATTCGTCCAAATAAAATGACTACTAACTCTTTATTGACAATTAATTATTTTCATTCCTATAAAAAAAATCAACTTTTTCATAAAATATATTTTTTTTATTAAAAAAAAAAAAGGTAAGAAAGAAGGGATTTATATAAAAAAAAATAAAAAAAATGATGTTATTCTTGCAGTGATATGTATGTCATTTTTATATAGCTTTCCTTTTTTTTTAAGTCTTTACTACTATCATTCACAAGTAGGATAGACTCTTTGAGAATAAAAATATATAAATATATAGTCATTACAATAATTAAATAAGCAATTAAGAATGTGTCTCTTGAAAAAATTCATTTACAGTCAATATGTGACTCTACCTAAGAGCATGTATAATACATTTTACAATTGTGAATAAGATTTTATTTTATTTTATTTTGGTTCACAAATAATTTATATTTTATTTTATCTTTTTACGTTTGAATAATTCTAATATATATATATATATATATATATATATATATCAAAAAGATTCTATTTAATTATTTAATACAAAATAAATAATTAAATTTTTTTTAAAAATTTAAAATTTAAAATTCCTGAGATAAAATATAAATAGTTATATTGTAAAAATAAATCTCAACTATTTATTTTACATTAAACAGTGAAATTTATACTAATATGATGTATTATATTTATTTTAATATGAAAGAATTTTAATCATTAAAGTTAATTATATAATTATAACCTGAACGTGTAATTTAATTATTAAGTCAATCTATATATCCCACTACTCATATCAACAGTACTGAGATCTCTCCTGATGAAAATTAATAAAATGCAAAATTTCTTTAAAACTTAATTTATGCAGATAAATTAATTAATTAATCATCCACATAATTAATTAATAAACTTTGACATAGTTTATTGAGAGACCTGGTCATCAAGACCCTATAAACGTCATCTGTCCATTTTGGAATTTTGGTACAACTGGCAGTTTTTTTTAAGTTACAAATATTATTATTTTTTGATAAAAAAAATAGCAAATATTATTATACGTACGTTTGAAAATTAATTAATGTTACGTACTAAAAGTCTTTTTTTTTTTTTTTTTTTTTGGGAGAATACTAAAGTGATGTTCACTTGCTTACATAGTTAGTTCCCACCATTTGCCAAAACAATCGTATGTTCCCTCCGTTTCAATATGGTAATTCATTTTGAGTTTATATACAAATTAAAAAAATTAGTTATTTTTAGTTAAAACCCTTAATTTTTATCATTCTTCCTAAAATATTTTTATTAATTTTTTTGGTAAGTCACACCCATTAAATACTTCATTGATGATTATCCAGTGATATTCAAATATAAAAACAACTCTTAACATTGGAACAAAAAATAGTTTTATTAAAAAAATAATTTCAAAGTAAAAAAATAGAATATTTATTATTAGTAATGATATTTATGTGTTAATTAATAAAAAGTATTTTAGATAATTACTAGTTAAACTAACAATCAAAAAAAGAAAATGAAATATATTTTGGAACGGATAAAAAAGAAAAAAAAGACTATCAATTTAAAATGAAAAAAAGTATAAAGTTAATTTCCACCATCGGCACAATCTCACTTTTTTTTCCCCTAAGAAAGAAAAAGCTAGTATTTATAAAAGCATAGAGTTCAAATCAATATAACAATAGAGTTACATGAGGGAGGCCTAACAATTACAGCATGAACAATTGAAAGAAATGGCACAAATCTTGAGATCTCACGACCGAAGCTAGTCACCTCTTCTCTCTTCCATCAATTACCACACCTAAACAATAGGATTATCTGGTGAAAGGACCCGATAAATACGGAAACTAAAATGGCAGAAACGTCGTAGCCCACACAGCTCCAAAGCTCAAAAATCCTGATTCAAGCGAGAAGTAAAAAGGGCCTACACAGGAATAGGCCAATTTATTTAAACAACAAAACATAGGAAAAGACGAAAAGAAAATGAAAGGAGGTGTTAGAGGAAACCTAAGGATGGGCAAAGGACGAGAGTGAATCTTTACTTTTTATCTTTTCTTTTGCACAATCTCACTCATTCACTACTATTATAATAATAATAATAATAATAATAATAGAAATTACACCCATTAATTTATTCCAACCTTATGGAAGATTCTTAAATGGGATTTTACCCTTCTTTTTTTTTTTTTTTTTAATTAATCACACAAAGAAACATTCAAAGTTAGGAAAGATTAAATTTATTTATCAAATGCATGCATTTTTCACTTTTAATTTGTTCACAATTTACAGTCATATATATATATATATATATATATATATATATAAGCACTTTAGCTAATTAACAAAAAGCTATAAAAGGCAATTTGTAGTGTATATCAAGTCCTCAAGTCAAGCTCTCTTATATTATAAGTAAAAGCATATGAATCACACTGTTTTGGTACAATGTACATCAATGTGAAAATATTTCATTTTTCGGCTTGACTTCTTTAGTTTTTTTTTTCTTTAATTTTTTGTAATTATTTAGAGTTAGACTATTAATTAGCTATGGAGGAAATAATTAAGGTACATCAAGATTAGTACTATTAGCTAATATATGGTATAAGTGGTTGTTCACTAGCGTACTAACTATTAGCTATTAAGTACTTATACCAAAGAGAAGAATGAAGAGCAAATCAAATCTAAGACTAGAGCATACAAAATACACATGCACTGAATAAATTTAAAAAATTTCTTTTGCTGAATAAAAATAAAAAGCACAGACTAAAACAGACCTAGATTCATTAATTTGGATAAAATTTAAGATCGCCGACTCTTTAAAACGTATGAACGACCCTCACCATATGAAACTCATAAATCTCCGCAGTTAGCTTGGAGATCATCTTCTCCTGCCACCCCATAGACCTCTAGACAAAGTACTATAGGGCTTGATCCGGTGAGGGTCAACCAATATACCCAAAAAAACGTTATTGGCAGTACAAAATTATCCTATAATAATTGTCAAAATGAATAGACCCAAAACTAGATTCCCTCCAATTTCCAAATTGACTTTACCAACCTTACAAATTAAAGGAAAATCTGCAGAAAGATTTCATCAAGTAAATAATTTGTTATTAAACACTTTAATATGAACGGTCGAATACGTTCCCAGCCATATGTGTACAGGGTCCAAATTGCTCCGGAAATTTCAGAGCAGGAAATTGGTCGGAGCGAACAGTGCCGTTGACTTTTTCCTGTTTAATGTTTAATTTTTCTTTTAAACAAAATTTAAAACATTGCAATTCATTAAAAACATAAACTATGAGTTCTGTTACAAATTGTAATACCAAATCATGAAATCTTGAGTTTGAACCCACCGTAACCTAATGAATTATAAAAATTATAAAAATATGATTTTTTTTTTTATTTTTTTTTAAAATTACTTGTAGTTTAATAGATAAATTTATATTTTTGAAAATAATAATAATAATTTCAAATAAATTTGAAGAGTAAAACTGAAATTAACTTTGAGATTTATTACACGTTACTATCATTTAATGTTTAAATTTTATTAAAAATTAATTAGATTTTTCAATTTTATCATTTTGATAAATTATTAATAATTAAACTAATAACTTAAATTAATCAAATTTTTAAAGTTAAAAAATTTAATTAATTTCAGTCAAAATTTAAAAATTAAATTGATAATATGATATAATAAGTTTAAGAATCTATTTGACCTTTTAATTAATAATATATATATTTTTTTAATTATGACACAATTACAAACTAAAATTTCAAATTACATAAGATTGATAAAAGAAAAAACAAGGGCATAAATTTATTTGTTAAGCCATAATTTGTTAAATTATTAATGCATTTTTCTAATTTATAATGAGAGGAGGAGGATTCAATCTTGATGATATTATATTCATGGTGTAAGTAAAAATTTTTGGGTTGTATTTGATTAAAAGAATTGTAAATATACAAGGACGGACCTAGGTGTGGTCAAGGGGGGATTGGGCCCCCCTTGCAATTTTGAAACTTATAAGAATTATTATAGTAATTTTAAAAAAAAAAAAAATTCAAATATTACATGTATAGATAATTTTTTATCCTCTCCAAATTTTTAAAGTTTTAAAATTATAATATTATTTTTAAAAATTTCTCAATATTGGCTTTTTTATTCTATTAACTACTAATTGTCTCATTTTGTTATTGAATTAAACATTTATTCCAAAGGCAATATTTAAAAATTTTAAAATAAATACTTCACATTTATAGTTTGTATATATTTGTTTTGCCAGATTTATTTTAATTTTCTTTGATTTCTTGTTATATTATATTATATTTTATAATATTGACATGATTGCATTTTGTTTATACTATTTGTTCGCTACTCATATTATCAAATAAAATTAATAACTAAATTAATTTAAGAAAATCCAAAAAAAAAAAAAGAATTTTACTCATTTATGTGAATAGTGCTTCTCAAGTTTTTGTCTCTAATCAGTTATGTAATTTTAGTTAGATAAATTTTTGTGAAGTAAAATTAAAATTTATAAGATGATCAATAAAAGTTTTGAACGATTGAACGCAATTATTGTACTTTTCTAATTAGATCCCCTAAATAAATTTTCTGTGTCCATTACTGTTAATGTATTTGATTAAAAAAAATAAAAAAAAAAGTTAGTTTTGAATGAAAAAAAAAAAAAGGAAAAAAAAAAAAGAAAGTATATATCAAAGCCAAGCTCTGATTCGCTTAATTATCTTTCACAGTGAAGATGATTAATTTGGCACAGAAGAGGGGGCAAAATTTAGAAGCGTGGCAAAAGGGCAAGAAAAGAGTATAAAAAAGAAGGTGGAGAAACAAGGCAGCGACATAAACAAGAAAAAGTCCAAACAAGTAATTGGGTTGTTTCTTGGCTCTTTCTTATATCTTTTGAGAAACTTACTTGCTCTAACTACAAAAAAAACAATGCCCATTTTCATTATTACCTAATTTATAATATTCAATCGAAAACAACGAAATCAGTTGATCGACATGGGAAATTGTTTCGGAACTCCTGTGAATAATCACCAGAGCTCTACTTATACTTCTACTGTTCCAGGTATCTTTCTATATACATTTTTTTTTTTTTTAATTTCTTTGCTTTAAATATTTTCTTGAATCCTCTGTTCATTAGAGAAACGAAAATGTCAAGAAAATTATGGGAAAGATTGGTTTTAAGATTGAGGGGAGGTTTTATTACTGATCTTACAGTTTTAGAAACGTCTCCGGGAGAGGTTGGTTTTGTTCTACAATCAAGTATATATATGATATTACTATGAGTTTAATTTTTATAATTCTTTGTTTTCTTTTATGGTATTGCAGATACATCTAGTGAAAAGAACAAACAGCAACTTGGACAAGGAGCAGTACTCCCAAGTAGTAGTGGTAGCAGTAGCAGCAGCCCAGAAAACGATGAGGAGACTAAAACGCCGATGAAATATCTTCCGAGTGGAAAGATCATTACTCCGACTCTTAAGATATTCACTCTACCGGAGTTAAAGAGTGCTACCAGAAACTTTAGACCTGATACCATGTTAGGAGAAGGTGGATTTGGACGTGTTTTTAAAGGTTGGATCGACGACAAAACTTATGCGCCATCGAAAGTCGGTATTGGGATGGCCGTTGCAGTCAAGAAATCTAATCCAGATAGCAATCAAGGTCTAGAAGAATGGCAGGTAATTAAACATTAAGTTTAATTTTATTAATTAATAACTAATCTGCATTAAATATAACTCCAATGCCATTGGCCAAGAGCTCCTTGGTTTAATAACTTAGCTGATTAAATTATCAAAGTCAAGAGTCAACTCTCATCTCTCTTCCACAATAATACATTAATTTTAAAAAATTTGTGTAAAATTTATTTAGGGGGACTGGCTGATTAATAATTTGGTCAAGAACCATCAAATTTCAGTTCAGAAAATGAATTACCAAATTGGTTTAAGTAAACAGCATGTTTAATTCTCTGTTTCTGATATTGAGCATTAAATTTTTTTTATTCTTTTTTAAATTTTTTTAAAGGATTTGAAAAGTTCCACATTGGATTTGATCTGTCACCGTATGTATAATCGGCCAATGATATTGTTTTTTGTTTGACTTTCTTACTTTTTTTTTCTTTTGATTTTAATATTCAACAGTATATGATGTTCATGCTGACATCTCAAATAATTTTCCTAACTACTTAAATCAATTATTTTCACACGTTTTCATAAAAATATATATGGAAAGACAATTTTTTTTTATAGATGAATAATGATTGAATCATTCTTTTGTTATTTGATCATGATAAACATTTTCAATGACATTATATAGTAATTATAAAAAGTTGATTCTTAATTAATGAATTTTAGCTAATTATAATATTTGAATTGTATTTAAAATTAAGAGATTATTAGTTTGAATTTTAGGATAGCATTATGGTCAGAGTAAAAATTATTTGGGCATAACAAAATTTGATAATAATATTTCAATTGACTTAATATACTAAAATTATTTTATTTATTTTTGAAATATTATCAATAATTAACAATCGAATTATTTTCTTTTTAATATATTACTTTCCATATATATTTTTTAAAAAGAGAGATATTAATGTGCAAAAAATCACTAATATTAAATAAAATAAGAAAATTACAACTTTTAAAAAACAATAAATTATTAAATTTTAAAAATAAAAAATAAGTTATATTTAAAGTAAAATTAAATTAATTTCATAATATTTTATATGTATATTCTATTTTTTTTATAATTATATATATATTCTTATTAATACTTGCAAATAAAATAAAAGTATCTTTTATATTTTCTCATAATATTTTTTAAAAATAATTAAATACATAGTTTTTTAAATGATTATAAAAATTATTATAATATCAACCAACCACAAAAAAATATAGTTCATAAAAAAAAATAAAAGTATAAAATTTGTATAAAAGAAAAAAATATAATTAAAATTAATGAGGGTATAAAATGCAAGTCAAAAATATTAATAATCATAAGGATAATTTTGCCAATTGAAAATGTACTAACAATTTTTGCTATGTCCCTAATAATTTATGCTTTGGACAAATTTTAATTAATTAAAGCCTAATTAATAATTAAAAAAAATAGCACATTCTTTAATGATGTATCACTGATCTGAAATCTGTGTACACAAAAAAAAAAAAAATGAAAGAAAAAAAAAATAGTGTGTACATGAAATTACAAAGTCAAAGATTAGCATGACTGTCAGCAATCAAGATTGACCAAACTTATATGTCTTGGTAAACCCTTAAAAAATAATAATGGTTGATACTTGATATAATAAGTAGTTAAGTGTTGTTGACTTAAATTTTTTGGTTTTGTGATTGCAGTCTGAAGTGAAATTTCTTGGGAAATTTTCCCATCCAAATCTTGTGAAACTGTTGGGTTATTGTTGGGAAGATAAACAATTTCTTCTTGTCTATGAGTACATGCAAAAGGGGAGCTTGGAAAATCACTTATTCAGAAGTAAGGAAAATATTAGAAAAATTAAAATCCTTAATCTACTACTAATTACACATTTTGTGGATATTAATTGCAGAGGGTGCAGAGCCACTTGAATGGGATATTAGACTTAAAATAGCAATTGGAGCAGCTAAAGGACTTGCTTTTTTGCATACATCAGAAAAGAGTGTCATTTATAGGGACTTTAAGACCTCTAACATTCTGTTGGATGGGGTAAAAATTCTTTATTTAAGGTTGTTTCTTTTTAGCAAAAATTTTAAGAACCATTAATCATATTCTCTCTTTAATTTAACTTACATCAACTAATTTTCCAGGATTACAACGCCAAACTTTCAGACTTTGGACTGGCTAAATTGGGCCCAATTAATGGCAACTCTCATGTTACAACCAGGGTCATGGGCACATATGGCTATGCAGCTCCTGAATATGTGGCCACTGGTAAATTTCTATTTCTATTTCTTTTTTTAAATAGGCTTTGATTGAAAATTTGAACTTAAAATTTCACAAGTTCTGGAAATAACTTCAATTCAGTGTAATTTTAAAAATGAAGAGTAGTAACAGTGTAATGTTACAGGTCATTTGTACGTGAGGAGTGATGTTTATGGGTTTGGTGTAGTCCTACTGGAAATGTTAACAGGCCTCAGAGCACTAGACACGAACAGGCCCACTGGAGAGCACAATTTAGTGGATTGGGCTAGACCATCACTTACAGATAAAAGAAAGCTAAAAAAGATAATGGACCCGAAGCTTGAAGAACAGTATCCAATAAAAGGTGCAATGCAAGCAGCTGAGCTTATAATACAATGCTTAGAATCAGATCCTAAAAATAGACCTTCTATGGAAGATGTTTTGGTCAACTTGGAAAAAATAAATGCCATTAAGGAAAAGCCTAAGGAGACCAAAGTTAAGAATAAAAAACAGGCTAATAAACGTCAAGAACATTACAACAATAATTATTATCATAGGTCTCCTCGTCACTCCAAGCATGGTGGTGGTAATGCCAATAGAGCTCCAGCCGCTTACCCGTCCTCTGTTAGGTCTGTTTGATTCTCCTAATGTACACTCAGAGATTGTATGTTGTTTTTTTTTTTTTTTAAACTTAAAAAAAAAAAAAAAAAAAAAAAGGCTTTTAGGTGTTTTAATCGCTTTGTTAAATAATTAGGCGCACCGTCATTTGAGTATTGTCAAGAAATACAAATTTCTTTTAACAGGATCATAGCGATGGCTGGTTCATGATATAGTCTATTAGAGCCTAGTCGAATAGTGATGTAAAGATTGTATGTTGTTAACTTGTTATTTCTATAAAATTTTCCACTTGTATTTTGTACTCTTGAACATAGCTGAAATGTACAATTAGTACTAGTCTTTATTAGATTGTCTCTTGGCCCAAATTGTTTTAAATTTTTTTTGTTAATCTGGGCTGTCTTAACTTTGAAGCCCAAATTGCTGAAACTCTTGAAAAGATGCTCTTTTTTTTTTTTTTTTTTTTTTTTTAAATTTGTAAATAGTATTCTGATTTTAAGGAGGGGGAAAAAAAAAAGGAAAACAATGATTCTGATTTCTGAGCTGTGCCTGTGATGATAGGGTGGTGAGTTTCAAGTACAATATGAGGAATATGAACAGGTTGAGTTGAACAGTATTTATCAATACTGTCCCAATAGAGTCAAACTTATCATTGTTGACAATAATGCCATGAGGCCCATGACCATGATTACAGTGTTCACAGACTTTACGCTCTCTCTCTCTCTCTCTCTCTCTATATATATATATATATCCACCGGATCACCATCAATTAGCAAGTTTTCAAGGTTGTTCTTAATTAAATTAGGCATGCTTCTGATATGACATTTGGTTGGTAGCTGCCTGGTATTTCTATGTTCGCAATTAAACTCTTAATTAAATTGTGAATACAAAGATATAGATAGCTTATAGCTGGATCATGTCGATAATAGTATATAATGCTGGATTCTGGATGGTTGGGAACAAAAGTCAACCTCTATTGTCAATTGCATGTCAATATTGTTTCAATTGCTTCCACGTTTGAACTTAATTGCATTTTCCCTCTCAACATGAAGACACTAAATAATTGTTTTATTATAGGGCCACAACTTACATCATATGTATAGAGCCACTGAGGTGACGGCACTTTTTTCTTTTTCCTTTTTTTTTTTCAAGAATTTTTTTTGGGGATGTTGAAAATTCTTTAAAAGGGAAGAGAATTGTCGGACTTCAATAATGTTCCTTACTATATGAACTCTTATTGCTAGAATTATACAGTCAGTCAATTTCACTTGTCCATCCACAAATTTTGCACAATTGAGGCTAGACCAATGTGTACACTGCTAAAGCATAATTTCAATCAATTTCCATATATGTAACCCCTGATTAGGCATGACTTTATGCATTTTTAGTTCAAAATTTACATAAATAAGTGTTTAGATTGAAAGTTAGATAATTTTACTAATCAGGATAAAAAGCAAGGTTTACCCTTAATTAGGAACTATCAACCATGCTTTTCTGCTTGTGCATTTTACAATATTAGGGCTATGAATTCCCACTTCATAACACCTAGCAAAATTAAACCTCAATAACTAATATATCACTTAATTAAGTAATATAACACTAAAAGCAATAATAAAATGGAATTTAAATAATATCATATCATATTATGCCTTAGTTCAGTATCTGTCTTCCTTTATCTATATTTGTTACTTTGTTAATTTCTAGTGACATTAGGGTTTGCTATTATATTAAAGAACCCTTAAAAAAAAAAAAAAACCAATATTAAGGTTGACATTATATTAAAACTCCTTAAGCAAACAATAATTGGAAAAACCCAAATTTCAAACATTGATCAATTATTGAACTGTAATTGATAAAGACAGAGAATCTCTTTTGTTCTTACCTGGTTGTTGTGTTTTATTGCAATGTCGGTCCACCTATTTATTGTTTAAACCAAGTTTATTTTGAAAATCCCAATTTGTACTTTACTCTTTTGACAAAATGAATATTTTAGCTTTTCCTATTTCTCCAAAGTCAAGGAAATTGAGCGACAATTTATCCCTCCAAATGATTCACTTCCTATAAAATATTATCAGTTATGGTAGAAGATTAGGGTTAAAATTGATAAATTTCGAGTGAAAGAGATAGATAGTGAGAGAAATTTCAGTTTGGGTAGCTGAGGGTCAATAGCAAGTAAAAGTGAGAGAAGTGGAGTTCCACACACAAGGAGAGAGAAAGAATGAGCTGAGAGAGGCTAACATAGCATTTTTTGAATTTAAAATGCCTAGCTGGCACAACAAATCATGTTTCCGTTAGAGCTTCTAACGGAAACAACCTTAAATGATATTTAAGTGATTGTTAATACAAGTTATATGATATTTTCATAATAAAAACGAGTTGGATGACCATAATGTGCATAAATAATACTCCAAGAACCATGGATAAAATTAACCATATCTTCCTTGGGTTCTACCACAATGTCATCATTTTCTCAATTGTAAAAGGAGAGGTCTAGGGCTTGGGATTGTAAGGAATGAGGTCTATGTACAAAAAAAAAAAAAAAAAAAAAAGAGAGAGAACGATAAAAGGGGGAGATCAAAGGGATGGGATAGAGAGAGCAGCGAACGAGAAAAAAAAAATTCCAGGTTTTGGATTTTTATTTTTGAGTTTTAATTCCTAGTTTTAATTTATTTTTATTCCAAGTATTTAACAATTCGATTTTTGTGATTTCTTCTTAATTTTGAGTTTCAAAGACTTTTTTTTTTCAAATTTAATTTTTTATTATTTAAAAATATAAAATTAATTTTTTATTACTTAAAAATTATATAAATTAATTTATTTTTTTTTTGGACTCAAAAGAATCCAAAAAAAAAATTGATGTGTCAATTCAAGACCTAAAATTAATTTTGAATCTGATCGGACTTTCTTAAAAATCATAAGGGCTAAATCATAAAAAGTATTATTTACAAAAAAAAAAAAAAAAATACCATAACAAGTTACATATTAAAAGGATAACTTTTGGTTACCTGAATAATTGGTTGTTTGTAATTTTTTTCAATAGCTAAGATTTTAAATTGATGATCTAACGGTATAAAAAAAAAAAAAAGATAAATTTACCAATAAACCTAATGTACTGTACAAAGAGTCATAAAGAGAGAGATTAATTAGTATAAAAGCCCATGCTTGAAGCCTTGAACTTGAACACGTGAGTGCTCAAATTGACTCCCTAAGATATGATTTGATTCCAAAAACTAAATAATTAAAACACACTAATCACAATTTAGAAACATGATTTCACATGCTGCACGCTTCCCATTGCACACAAAGCTTTTCAACAAAAAAAAAAAAAAAAAAAAAAATTCAAAAAACAAAAGAAAAAAGAGTGCTCCTTTCATATGATACCCTGCTAAGTTTAAAAGGGTCTTTGTCTCTTGATTATATTCTTTAGTGGTGGGGTTGGCTTAAATTGTGGGCCCAAAAACATGGGCCTTAATAGGTCACCACCAGTCGGCGCGTTCTATTCTAATCATGACAATATGATGAAGAATCTTAATCATGATTAGAAGAATTTGATTTATAGCTAGTTAGAGTGTGACAATTTCTTGACCATAGCACAATTAATATTACAAGAGGAGGAGTTGATTAGGTTCAAACTTTAAAGAAGAATTGAAAGGTAAAAAAGTTAAAAGAAAGATCAATCTTATTTTCTTGATGGTTAGTAAGAGTAAAAGAAAATGTAATTTTATGTTCAATTATTTAAAAGGTGAATAAATAAATAAAATGCCCTTAGTTAGGGCATCATGATAGAGAAGGCAGCCAGTTGTCTCCACTAAATAGTCAAAATGTTATAATCATGATGAAGTATAAGACATGTTAATTTTGATTAAAAATTTGTTTAAAATGGTAAAAATGATTTGAGTCCAACATAATTAAACTTAAAACATGCTTCTCTAAGCACAAAGGCATCCGCATGAGGACAATGTTTACAATAGGTTTTCTCTAGTAAAACTCCTGTTCTAAGACACTGACTTCTGACAATTACAAAGGTTTTTCAAGGCTCGAGATGAACAGGTAATATGTAAATTTGTCCCAAAAAGCACAAGATCCCAGTTCTTGGATCTCCAGAAACTGCATTTCTCAGAGTTGCAGACTGTACAACTAACTATAATTAAGTATAACTAACTAATTAAGGACCACATTCCATGCCCACCAAATATTATTTTTAAAAAAATGTTTGCCCTCCCGACCATTAAAATTGAGCATTTGTTGCTTAATTAATCCTTGAAATCTTATAGCAATAATTAAGAAGACAATTAATTTATAATTATGTTATATAATAAGATAAAATTAAATAAAACTAATATACGAATTAACTAAATAAGAAAAATTGACAATTTTCATTTTTTATTGGAGATTTTTGTAATTATAATTATATATGTATATATATTTAAATTTTAACTTTTAAGGGTATTTGTTAGAAAAATCCTATATAACATAAAAGCTACTTAATTAATTTGTCTTATTAAGTTCATTATTTGGTGTGTATACTGTATACACGTCACATGTGTGTGATGAGCAACAATAAGACATAGCTACAACAAAAGGGTGATGATAATAGTAAGCATATCTCTTTACGGATTGAATTTAAATTTGAAAAATATTAAATTTTTTAAAAGTTTAACTATTTTTTACTCATATTTTTCTTCATAAATTGAGATATATTGATGAATCCACAAACAAGTCTAATGATAATTAGCCAAATTGGTCCCTTGTTGGTATGTTATGTATTGGGAAATTGCTGAGGGTTGAGGGGAGTCACATCTGTGATCTGTCTGCAACTAATGCATTATTCATATTCATTAATTGCAGCAAACTTCCTCATGAAAACTATGGCACTAATTAAAGGATATGAAATCAAACTTTGTTCGGATTCTGGATATGGTTATGTTGCTAATTTAATGCTATTAAATTGTTTTTTTTTTCTTTAACCATGCCAAAGCCCTCAAACATTTGTCCAAATAAAAGCCTCTCATGCCAACTTCTACTGTTTGCATGTATCAGCCTTGCTCTACAAAATATGAAGATGAGTTTCCTGCCCTGGTAGACTTGACAAATCCACAGGCAAATGTTCGCATCTCTCCCTTGTTAGGAATAAATGATTAAAAATAAAAAGAGTCAAAAATTGGTGGCAACCAATTTGGACTAAATTGATTGGTGGAAATTATGTGGCAATTAGGCCAATCAATTTAGACCAAATTGGTTGATGGATGCCTATAAAAGGCATTGAGAGGAAGGTTAAAATATAGCACAAGAAGAAAAAAAATTCCTTATATTTAGATAGTTTCAAATAGTTTGAGGAAAATTCTCTGGGTTGTATTTGAGATTTTTGGGTGTGAGAAAAATATTGTGAGTATATGTAGTTGTAACAATTTTCACATATTGAATATTTTTCTCTGGTTGTCTTTGACAACACCGTGGTTTTTCTCATTTTGGGAGTTTCCACGTAAATTTATTGTATTATCATTCTTTCATTATTTCTTTTGTTATTCTTGCATAATTGTGATTTGGAGGAAATTAGATTAATTAAATTAAGATTTCCCAACAAGTGGTATCAGAACTTCGGTTACGTGTACATTAACTGTTTGTTTGTATTGTGCAAGAAAAATGTCAGGCATCAGAGTTGATATTGAGAAGTTTGATGGGAGAATTAATTTTGGCTTGTGGCAAGTACAAGTCAAGGATGTGTTAATCCAATCTAGATTACATAAGGTTTTGAAGGGGAGACCGACCCCTGTGTCCAGCGAAAAAGACTCAAAAAAATTCAAAATGACTGACGAATAATGGAAAGAGTTAGACATGAAAGCTGCAAGTCAAATACGTCTCTGTCTAGCAAAAAATGTTCTTGCCAATGTAATTGGATTGTCTACTACAAAAGAACTGTGGGATAAGCTGATGGAGTTGTACCAAACCAAGAATCTTTCAAATA
>CATKHJ010223860.1:0-10630 GCA_949750685.1 Vernicia montana | reverse complement strand
TAAAGCCCATGTACAGTTCCTGGGATGGCTTATGCGGTCACCAGGCCCAATTCTTCTGATTTTTTGACCCTTTTCTTGCCCGTTTCAGCTTCCGAGACCTCGTTGCATGCCTGAGGATTTAGATGGTGCAAAATTCAGGGTTCACACTAAGAAAAGAAAAAGAAAGAAACATGAGGGGGGAGTGAGAGATCAGCCAAGGTTAGAAGAAGAAGAGGAAAACCTTGGTTAAAGTAAGTTTCATATATAATCTCATTACTTTTAGTAGTTAAGTTATGTTGTATAAGTTGAAACTCAATTTTACTCTTCCCTTTTTCCTTTCTTTGAATTCGGGCAAGAGAGTTTGTGCGAGAGAGTGATATTCCGAATTCTTAAGTAATACGTAAGCTTAAATGAATGTGAATAAAGTAGAAATTAGTTTAAAAGAAAAACTTGATATAATTTGAGTAAAAGGTGATGAGGGTTTGGTAATTCTTTTCTCTAGCTAGCTTAGATTGGTGTGAGTATGCAATCTTTGTTATAGGAGGAACATAAGGGGATGTTAGAGGAACGTAAAGATGGGAGGATTTAAGGGAGAACCAAAGAAATAGAATCTAGGTTGAAATTCATAATCAAAACCTTAACTAGGTAGGTAAATGAAAACAAAATTTGAACAAGCATTCAAAATTCCTGGAAATTGAACTCTCAATTTGAAGGCCAAGGAATTCAAATCTAAGCTAGGCCTAAACATAAAAGTTCTATGAAACAGTGTCAACTAATAACTATGAAAGGGTTTGGCAACATTCCAAGTATATTGTGAGATAAGAGGCTTATACTTAGACTGACCCTGCATCAGAGTCTAGTCTGCAACCTGAGCTTGGATCTTAAGTTTGAAGACTTTAAGGGTAGAATTAGACAAATCTTATAACATATGAAATGATCCTTTGTTTGTGTAGTTTATTCTTATAAAACAAATTTGCAATTGGATGTGTACTTTGGAGTTGCAGTGAAATAAATAAAAGAAGGTCTATCTGTCCCTGGACAATAGCAAAGCAGATTTCGAAAGTTCACCACGGATTGTGTAGAGCTCATTTTGAGCTGAAATTTTTATATGTTACTATCCTATTTTTCTAGTTTATAATGTAAAAATAATAAAAGTATTTGGATAAGTAGAGATTGAGATATTATAGGGATAGTCCTACTAGGTCAGGAAATAAAGTTAGATTGTACATAGGAGTTTGAAGCTTCATACTTGCATTTTATTACTTGTAATCAAATGATTTCATTTAAATGCTAATTGAATGTAGAAATACAAGGAAGTTAATAAAAAAGAAGTGATCCAGAAGAGGAAGAACATCCCTTTTGTTTGTGTTAAAAGGAAGATTGTATAAACAAGTTTACATAATTAAGGTAAGTGATTAATGTCCTACTATACCTGTAATTTGATTTCCTAATGTTCATAAAGTCCTACCCTAATTGTTGATTTGTATAAACACTGGTGACTTAAATGTTTAAATTATCTTTCCATGACTATGTTAATGAATGCCCAAATTTCCATGACCTATAAATAATGATACATGACCATTGCATGACTTTCTAAGATTTCAAGATTTTCATTTGACATAAATATTTTTCTTACTTGATCATGAATGAATACAAGCTAAATGACATAATTGCAATATTTTATGACCAATGTGAGACATACTAAAATTAGTACAATACTATGACCCTAAAGCAGAAATCCCCTAACTGATGTGGGAAGCATCAAACTATGTTTACACTATATTGACTATAGCTAGGAAGAGTAATGGTCCTAGCCGTAGGACCTGATCAGTCCTGTGCAGTAACAAGGTGGAATGCTCCAAAAGATGAGCCTTTGCTTTCCCAATTACAAGGTGAGCATGTATTTTTACCTCTACTCTCCCAAGATTCATGGTAAGTATGTATCTTTGCCTCTGCTTTTCCTTTTCATGGTGAGTATGCCAATGCGCCTCTGCTTTCCCTTTATTATGGTAAGCATGCATTGATATCTCTATTTTCCCTTTCCTTATAGATTTCTGCTAAAGCTATGAACTTCTTGATTTAAATATATGCATAGTTGTCATTTAAATTAATTTCATGACCTATTATTATTTTTTTGATCTAACATTGGTTTATTCATTTTGATTGATACAAGAACCATTAGCCATCCTTGTGGAACACCCTTTAACTACCTAGCCCATAAGTATGGTAGTGTATTTTTCACTCACTGGGTTATGCTCACCTCATTCCCCAATTTCTTTACAGGAAGTTAAAAGTGTAGCAAGTGAAGGCTCAAGTAATTTTCTCCACTTAAAGCTTGTTGTGTTGTGGAAGTATAGAACTTCATTTTGCATAATATATATATATGTTCATATGTTACAGATACTTGTTGGCCTCTCCCAAGCACTGGTCCGATCCGCTAAAGAGGATTGAAATGCTCATTTGGGAAAGAACTCATGATGAAGCCTTCAGGCTTAGATTGGTTGATTTTGAAAAGTGATTTTGAGTCGCCAACTTAATTTTATTTTATTTTTGAAAAGTTAAGGGAGAAATCCAATTAAATGACTCCAATAAATATCCCAAAGGAAAAAGATCACTAGCCTCAAAACCAAAGAGGATTCAAGGACTAGGTTTTCGATTAATTTTAATTAGTTTGGCATTTATTAAAGTTGTGACTTAAAATTGATTTCTTGAATTATGCATAATATGACATATGCATGATTATGTAAATAAATAAAATAAGGAGGAAATAAAAGAAAGAGAAACATAAGTTAGAGTTACAACAAAAATCCCAAATTAGGAGATACCTCCTCTAGCCCTTATGGATTCTAGGGAAGTCACACATTCCCCAAACTAATCCTAATAAAATCAATGTAACAAAATAAATTAAATTAAAGGTGGTGGGGGAGAAGTTGGTTAATTTTAATTGTATTTGATGCTTAGACCAAGCATGCATGCGTATCTCTTTGAATGAGAATAAGAACCCATGCAGTTCTCCCTTCTTGTGAAGGGATTTGTTTAGTCAAACCACTTTATCATGTTTTTATTGATTGATTGATTTATTTATTTTAATTGATTACCAAGTTGAATTAATTATTTCAGATTTTAATTAACTAACCTAAGTGAATCAATTATGAGAAAAGAATTAGGCAAGGAGCCCAAAGGGGAAGAAGAGAATAATTCCAAGGAGGGAAAAATAAATAAATAATGAAAAGAATAATCTTAAGGAGGAAAAATAAATAAATTAAAAAAAGGGAAAGGGAAAGGGAAAAGAAAAGAAGTTTACCTTGTGCTTGTGCGACTTTGAGATGAAAATGACTTGTCTCAGTCGGCGGCGGACTTACCTCAAACGGTTTGTCTCAGACAGTGGAGAACTTGCCTCGGACGGCGAGAAGAGGGCTGGCTTGGGAAGTCGCAACCCAATTCACTTTGCAAAGTAATGAGCAATAGCAAAGCAAAAAAGAAAAGAAAAGAAAAGAAAATTTAAAACTAGAGAGTTTGTTCCTTAGTGGAACAAGCTTATAGGGATGGTTCGCTTGATGCAAAGGCTAATCAAGCAAGCCAAGAGGTTAAGAGGTGAAGAATAATGAGTAGGAGGACCCCTATTTATAGGGTGAAGGTTGGGGAGTGATTTAATGAAGCTTCGATGTGGGAAAAGGGGAAAAATGGAAGAAAAATTGGAAAAAAGAGAGAAAATTGACTCGGTCTGCGGAAACCGCAGGCCAACTGGCCTTTTTTTTTATTATACTTATTTATTTTTATTATTTATTATTAATTTTGGCTGAATCGGGTGGAGGACCCTGCTCCGTGCAAAGATTGTATGGAAAGGGAAAACCTTGCTCTGTGCAAAGGTTGTCTGAAAAGGGGAACCATGTTTTATGCAAAGGTTGTCTGAAAAAGGGAGCTTTGCTCTGTTAAAAGGTTGTCTGAAAAGAGGGACCTTGCTCTGTGCAAAGTTTGTCAGTTGATTGAAAGACATAAGTCTTGACGACTATCTTGGGATTGTCTAAAGATGAGAATGCCATTATGGCATTAAGGAGGGGGTAATCATTATGAAAGGTGTCGATCAGATTCAATGAGGTACCAGTCAATTTTGGAAGGTGTCAGATTTGAGGGGATTTTTTGGGAGAAGCCCCACTTTTAGGGGTAGTGACTTGAAAGGAAGGTGACTCGGTCACTTTGATAACAAATGGGTTCAATTTTGATTGATTCTAGTTTGGACCAAAGGGTTTTCTCTGGTATTGAAATATTTTATGTCAAAAAGGGTTTTTGAGCTTCAACGAATGTTTGGTGATTTAGGGATGATTGTGTTAAAATGGGTTTAGAGAGATGAATTCGGGCTTAAAGAGATAAGGACAAAAAAATGGGTTTGGGCTTTGAAAATAATTATTTGCTCGGGCTTTGAGGATGGTGGGTTGAACCTTTTGGTAAGCTTGAGGAGATTTTATTGAGATTAAATGGACTCTGGAGGTAGCACTTTGTGAGTTGGATTTTGTGGGATGCCACTCAAATTAATGGGTCTTTGAAAGGGGTTTGTTTGGCTTGATACAATTAGCATTTGGCTTACGTGTCACAGATAATGGATAAAGGGTCATTTAGTAGCTTCAGCTAAGAAGGCATTTTTGAAGATGACTTGACAATTTTGGAGGTGATGCCTCTGAAAAGGGATAAAGGCAACTCAGCTGTTTTAGGTAGAAAATGATGACTCATAGGGTATGCCTTTTATGAGATCTTCCTTTTACTTTTGGAAATGATCCTTGGTAAAAATTAAGGTGATGCCCCTTGATGGGACCTTCCTTTTACTTTCAGAAATAATCCTTAGTAAAAATGATTTTGTTTTCTCATACAAATTATCTTGGATTATGCTCGGCAAAGTCATTGGGTGGCACATCGGATAGAGGTGACTATCTCTAATTTTTCAACTCAGCTTGATATCTCGAAAGAGCAAAACTGCTTGGACGATGACCCTTGACAGATGCAAAGGAAAAGGAGCCATTAGCTTGACTTATGATGGTGTATAACTACGGATGATTGAATATGCATTGATGTTGGTGCATAGATGATGCATGTTTATGTATGTATGTTTTAGGATTCATGAATTTTTAGTTTAATTTCTACGCTATGGATGAGTTACGATGATGCATACAATGGATGAATGTATGGATGCAAGGGGGTGGGTTCACGAGTTTCCTTTGTGTATGTTATGAATGTAATTTGCATGCGATGTTGACTTCAAAATGTGATCTTGAAACAAAGTGACTAGTAGGTTGCAAAATGATTCTTCGACGGGTCCCTAAGGCTATCCTAGGAAGATCTTATAGAAACTTTGGTAGACTCATAAGGCTATACTAGGAAGGTCTGACCATAATGGGTAATCTAGATCCTAAGCAGAAAGGTGTTTATGCAAACTAGATACCTTGAACCAAAGATTGGTTATATGAAAAGGTGATTTTAGGAAGATGGGAAAAGGAAACAGCTTGATGTCTAGGTGAGTGTTTAGACACTTCTGGGTGAAGGACATGATTGATAAAGAACATGGGAAAATGAGAGTCTCGAATTATGGCAAGTCAGCTCGAGAGATTTTTAAAAGGAGTATAGCCTCGACGGATGGCGAGTCAGCCCAAGAAATTTTTGAAAAGAGGAGAGCCTCTGTAATACCCAAGGTTTCCATAGCTCATTAGAGTTATGATAATGCCAAATAATATAAAATTTATGGATAGTATGATAAAGAAATGAAAATGGGAATGAAAGGGGATATTTGTATGTTAAGTGCATTGTTTGTTTATTTTGCAATGTGTATGTGTTTATATGTATTTTTATTGAATTAATTAAGGTAATGTGACTATGTTTTAAGGTTGTAATGATATGGAAAGGTAGGAATTAAAATGCCAAGTGAAAGGAAAGAAAGAAAGTTACGGAAAAATTTTAAGTTCGGAAAATGTGCTCGGGTGGGCTTGTTAATGGGCTTTTGGACTCAAGGCCCAAGCCCATGGTATGGCCAGCCCCTTTAGATCTCACAAGATGATGGAGCTTAACTACACTAAGGTTAGAATAAGTTAACCAAGGTTAGGGTGGTGTTTGCTTAGGTTAGACAATTTTAGGGTAGTAGCCATTATTGTTGACTTTGTCTAAATCCTAAAATTTTGGTTAACTCATCTTCCCATCACCAAGTCCAAGTTCATTTTTCATCATCATTTCCATGCTAAGTCACCATCCACCTAAGGTCAATCCTAAACATCCCTCTGGATTGATCATAGCCATCCATCTTGAATGAATCAAAGACATTGAGATTATGGGATTGAATCACCACCTTTAAAATTCATTTACATATAAATTGAAAAATTGCCTATTCTCTTCATTTTTAACTTAACACCAAAAATATATTCTCACCAAAAACTAATAGCTCTCAAATTGTTCTTCAACTTAGAACACTAAATCAAAGTATCTCAAGGTAAGGATTTGTGCTTATTAAGTTATTTTTTTATTTCTAGCTTAAGCTTGATGAGTTAGTAGCAAATATATACTTTTCTTTTGATTTCTATGGTTCAATTTTGTTAAGAAAATTCATGGGAAAGTTAAATTAAATATGTTATGTGATGGAATATGAGAATGGAGTTAAGTATTTGAGGTTGAGCATGTGAAATTAAGCAAAGGAAGCATGAAACCCAAGTTGGAAAATTCCAACATAAGGCTCGACCAAGATTGGTTCTTTGGGGGGGGGGGGGGGGGGGGTGGAGTGTTTTAAAATTATTTTAATAATATTTAAGATCATTTGAGGTGTGAAAAAGTGGTTTGGAAGTGTCAAATTGAATTATGGAGATTTTATACAAAACTTGAAAATTTTGGAGGCATAATCCATGTTGTAAGGGAAATATGTGATTTGATGAATATTTTTGATGTTTGATTGATGTTATAGACTTTATATCATTCTAATTTCATTATTCAAAGATCAATTTAAGATTTGGTTAAGAGATTTTAGATTTTCCCCAAATCACCTTATTGTGGCAAAATTTGAGTTTATGATAATTGAAGTAATTTAATTTGAACTGATTGATGGATATTAATTTGATGAATCTACGTTCAATTTAAAGTTTGAATATGAAATTGATAGTTTTCTCCAAATTCTAGAGTTCTTAAGTCAAATTGGGAATTTTGAGAATTTAGGATGAACTATTGAAATTGATTGATCAATTGAGTTTAGATATGATACAATTTAATGTTTGTAAGATCAATTTGGAATTTGTTGAATGGAAATAATTTTCCCCAATATAATGGATTAGGACCATTTAGGGATTTTAAATTTAGAAGTGCAATGGTATCACTGAATGACAGAAAAATTATTTGTTTTGATTTCAATTGTGGAATATGAGATTTAATTATGGAATTGAAAAAGGAAAGGAATTAAATTCCTTGATTGAAATATTTGGCTAACATAAAGAATGTATGATTAAAATATAAGATTTAAGCAATATAAATATGTATGATATTGTTTAATGTGTCTTAACCATGATTTGATGAGATAATGCAAAAATGGTTAAGAATAGGAAATGTGATAATAAGGTTAAATTAGAATATGGTTAGTGATGGTAAAAGAATAGTAATTAATGTGTAACTTGTGTAACGTGATTTTAAAATCAAAAGGCAAGGGTATTGTTTGAGATACTGAGGAATCTCATTTTTATTTTGCATTTAGTGGTAGTTAGGAGCTAAAGAGTTCAAGGTGAGTACTGAATAATATTATACGATTTATGCCTTAAATATGAGCATTTATGTTCAAACATTTCCTATTTGAAATGCATTGCAATTCTTTGGCAACCATTATTTGCCTTATTGATTATTAAGCCAAATTGAGAAAAACATTTCTTTATGGTATTTGGCCATATGAGCTTATATTGCTTTGGTCTTATAATGTGACCAATGATGGGAATTTAATTGTTATTGATATATTATCCATTGAATCATTTCATGGATAGAAAAGGTAAATTGTTATAATGATACCATGATAAGCATAATACCCCTCTGATGTGGGGCAATACATTGGACCTTATGCACAATGGTAATGGGACCCGCGGATAGGGTGAGATTATCTGAACCTTAGATGGGAAGGGTTTAAGGTTCCCGGTACGTATGACCTAATTAGTTGTGCGTGTGACTAGGTATGTGGGAGTGAGCAAGGCGTAGGCTGGCACTTGATTGTTTCTGGGGGAAACACGCCGTTTCCGAAAAATGAATTATTTTTGCTAAAGATATAATATCCATTGTAAATGTGAAAGTTGTTCCAAAAGGACAATTTTCATTAACATCGCTTTATTGTTAAAAGGAACCACCATTGTTCATGCACTATTTGTTTATCCTGTATTATATTATTTTGTACTCATTGAGCTTTGTCTCATCCCATAGTTGTTGTTTATTTTCAGGTCCCCTTGATAGGTCAGCAAGGTAAATTCCAAGTTCAATTTCATCGCTTGGGAATTGCACTGCTATTTTGGTATTATGATATGGTTATGCAATTGTAATACCCTAGTTTCTTAAACAATTTGATTTATATGAGAATAAAATTAATTGAATGCTAATATGATAAGAGAATTTAATTCAATGATATTGCATGTGAATTTATTATTGAATTTATGATTAAATTCCATGAGAAAGTGATGATTGATATGTATGTGAAAATGATATGTGAAATTAAGAGTAATATGTGGCTAAGTGTTGGGCTAGCCAAGCCCCAATGGTGGCCAGCCATGGTGATGAAATGGTGGGTGAAATTTGAGTCAAAATGATTTTTATTGTTCTAGAAATGGGTTAATGGGAAGTGGGTCCCACTCTCCACTAACACCATTATATATATATTATGTCTTCTTACCTATAGCAAGGTTCAATGAACCTAAAGTAAATACATCATCTTATTTTCTAATGATTTTAGATTTAATTTTTATGGAAAAGCTTCCAAGGGAAGTTACTCAATTTTAACCATTCATTTTCTAAGATCTAATCGTAGCCACTCCTTTTATTTAAAGACAACTAACCAAAAGCTATCATCTTTTTCACTATTCTCTCATTTCTCTCAAAAGATATCAAGTTCTCTAGAGTTTTCTCTCAACTATCTTCTTCTTCTTTTCTTCTTTCTTGAATTGGTCAAGACAAATCTCCATCAAAAAGGAAGATCTTAAGGTAAAGACCTCAAATCTAAAGCCTCTTCTTCATTTGAATGGTGTTTTTTTTTCATGTTTATGACTTGTGACTTTCTTTTTCTTCATTTCTTTAAGATTTACCCAAATGGGTTTCTAAGAAAATGATTTTCTTTGTGAAAATGCATTTAGATGATGGTTCATAATCATGATCTAGGTGTATTGAGTGTGTGGAAATGAATTTACAAATTGGGTTTCAAACTTTCTTACTTTGAAGAGAATGGGTTTCAAATTTGCTCATTTGATGATGATTGATTTGATCAAAAATGGGTTTTTTTAAGATTCTTTATTTGTTCTAAGTGTTGGTTGATAAAATGAGCTTAACTTTGTGTACATTACATATTTTGGTAATGATTTAGCTTTGGGTATGAACTGGGTATGTTCTTCCAAGCTATTTGATGGTTTTTCTCGGGAAACCTACCTAGAATGATGGTACGCCCGTATGAGTGGGCGTATCATTCATTTTGTGTGGCAGAAGAAGGGTATGGGCAAGGGTACGCCCGTACCTCTGGACGTACCATTGCCACTTCCTAGTTTCCTTTGGGTATGGGCAGAGGGTACGAGCATACCCTATGGGGGTACCAATTAGGAATGCCCAATTTTAACATGCTTTTATTTCAATCCTAGGCATGCTAGATTATCATATATGATCATTGTGAAGCATAATTGAAGGGAATTGGACATTGGTCCAAGGTCTATTTGACCCAATAACGAAAGTATATATATCGATTATTGTAATCATTGATTGTATTGACATGTGATCGTATGCTAAGTTAGAACTAGAGTATAAGTATTAGAATCTCTTATGGTTCTATAGATAAGTTAGGAAATGATGATCGAAATTGTGATTAATTGAAATGGTTCTTGTAGAACCTAAAGATTAAGTACAAGAGGAACTGGGTGATCATCATTTATGCTTGTGTTGATTTAGGAGCAAAGGAGTCCTAAGGTGAGTTCATGATAATCAATATGTTATGGGAATTATCTTATTGTATAACCATTCATTCATAATATCAATTCGATTACTTGATTGAACTTATGTTCCATTGATATCTATTCATGAACCAAATATGTTGAAACATTATTGAGACCTTTAGTCTACCTCATATTGATATAAAGATGGTACATTGAACTTTATTCTTTGATGAGTACCATAATGTGTTTGAATCCCTAATATGATCAATTGTATAAATGTGATAAATCGGTTAAAGCAGAAATCTCCATCTGATGTGGGGCATACATCAGTCATGTATAGATAGTAAGGAAGGCCCGACGGATAGGGATAGTGTATCCACCTTAGCAGGGAAAGGTGGTCCTAGCAGGGAGACCTGATCAGTCTCTCGCTTAAATTTTATGAGTGTGCGAAGCATTAGCCGACACTCGATCTAAATGTGAATGGGAACATACCGTTCTCAAAAATATGATTTCTGCTAAAATAAAGTAAA
>CATKHJ010223843.1:0-22243 GCA_949750685.1 Vernicia montana | reverse complement strand
ACATATTGCATTTGACTCATTTTTCTAAGTCAAATATCGTGCGTTGAATTTCTTGAATGTATGGAAATTGATCTCATTATCAATACCAAAAATCTCATTTAATAAAATTTTTCCTTACCAAATAATCACGGCATGAAGTTTTCTAATAGAACAAATTAACCAAATTTGTGTGGCTGATTTATAAGCCCCCAAAGGCAGGGGAAAAATAATGAAGACTTTTACCTGAGTCAAGGTAGTCAACCTTTACCCCTTGTTTCACGTAATTACGCCAGCTCAAATTCAATGCTTTGAATATGTGTTCATAAAACTTTGGCCAAAAAAAAAAAAAAAAAGAATGTTTTCATAAAATATATATATATATATATATATATATATATAATTCAACAGGGCGTAAATTAACTGGTGAGAGATTATTTTAATTTAATTACAGATCTCGATACTATAAAAAAAAACACAATTTACCAACTAAAAATTTTATCGATAATTCTATAATTTCCGTCGTAATACAGTGTATCGACGAATTACCGATAAAAAAAAATAGTCGGTATTAAACTTATTGGTAACATTGACTACTTCCGTTGACTACTTCCCCATTGACTACTTCCATTGGTAATTACCTACGGTTTCGAATTCCGTCGGTAAATTGCTAATATTTTTAAAAATAAAAAAATCTATCAATAATCCGTCGATAAATTTTAAATAAATATTTTTTAAAAAATAAAATATTCCGTCGGTAAAATTATTTTTAAAAAAAAATTATATTTTTCTAAAAAATTAAAAATAATAATTTAAAAATTAAAAATTTTTAGGATGAACATGAAAATTAAAAAAAAAAGAAATTATAATATAAATTAGGAAGCCTAAAAAATATTCTAAATGGCTAAAATAAAAAAATAATATTATATCAAAACTAAAAAAGAATAAAATGAACCTAAAAAAAAGAGAGATAAATAAAAAATTTAGTAAGATAATTAATTTATTAAATTATAAAATAAAGTTAGTAAGCATAAAAAATTTAATTAAAAATTAAATTTATGATAAAAATATATTAAATTTTTTTCATAACCACATTATTACAATTTTTTTATGCTATAAGAAATATAAATAACAAAGTATAAAATTAAAGAAAGTATAAATCTAAAAAAAATTTAATAAATTAAGTTAATATATTTTTTCTATTGAAGGGTTTGGAATTTAAGAAGTAAAATAAAAAAAATAAAAAAAATAAGATAAAAAGAGTATAAGAGTATTAAATGAGAAAATAATGAAAAAGAAATAAAATAATTTATAAAAAAAAATGAGAAAGAAAAAAAAATAATACATTTTATATATTGAAGGGTTTGGAATTTAAGAAGTAAAATAGAAAAAAAAAAAAAAAAAAAAAAAAAAAAAAAAAAAAAAAGAGTATTAAGTGATAAAAAAGAAAATGAAATAATTAAATGAAGAAAGAAAAATAATTTTTTTTTGTGAGGAATTGAGAGAAGAAGTGTGAGAAAAAGATCTGTCTGTAAATTTTTGAAATAAAAATTTGGAGGGAAATTTTCATTTACCGACGGATTACTGACGAAAATTCGGTCAGTAATTAAGTTTTTGTTTTTTAAATAAAAACAATAGTGAAATTTTGGAATTTTCATTTACCGACTTAAAATTTTGTCGGTAATTATTAAAAAATAAAATTTCATAATTTTTTTTGTTTAAATTTACCAACTAAAACTTTTGTCGGTAAATTATTACCAAAAAAAGTGATTTTTTTTTAAATTTACCGACGGAATATTTCCGTTGGTAATTAATAAAAAATTATTATTTTTTAATTACCGACAGAAATATTCTGTCGGTAATTAATAAATAAAATTTTAAAAAATATTTGGTATTAATTTACTGACGAAAATTTTTTATCGGTAAATAATTGTTAGTAAATCGTCGGTAATCTGTAGGTAATTGCTTGCATCATTCTTTGGCGCTTTATTTAGCGACGAAAAATTTTAGTCGGTAAATAATTATAAGTAAATTATCGGTAATTGCAACAAAAAAAAAATTTCCGTTTGTCGTTAATATTCCGTCGGTAAATGATAAAATTTACCGATGGAAACAATTCTGTCAGTAAACTATGATTTTCTTGTAGTGCGAGTTCGAGTTTTGGATCTGCAACTGTTTTAAAACTCTTGAGGGAGAGTTTTGTCGCTCTTATGGTCCCACTCGAAGGCGTAGGGACACCTGTGGCCTAGACCAATATATATATATATATATATATATATATATATATATATATATATAGGGTAAATTGTCAAGGGATCACCAAATTATGGGCGTTGTATCAAATTGGTCACTAACCATTTTTTCGTCTCAAATTTATCACTAAACTTTCAAAAATGTATCAATATACGGTCACTTGGCATGATCGAAGGAAAATACAGGTCGGTATGCTGACGTGGCATGACATGTCAACAATTTGGACGAGTCAACCTAACACATTATCGCCACATCATTGCCACATCACACACTTTTGCCATGTCACTTAAGTAATTTTTTTGGATTATGGGCCCCACTTATTCAGAATTACCTTTGCTTGCCCAATGCATGATCGACACACGTCGAAGAGAGAAAGTTAAAAAAATTTACAGTGTCCCTTTCTTTCTCTCTCTCCCTCGGTCTATTGTAATCATTCTCTTTCGCTCACCAGTTCACTTCCGATCTCTTCTTTATCTATTTCTCTCTCGATCACTTTCAACCATTTTTGAGAAATTTTTTGTTTAGTGTTTGGTTTTAGAGAGAGGAAAATAGAGGGATTAACCCAAATCATTAAGAGAGGGAGTTTGATTAGCCCAAATCTTGGTACACACCCAAATTCAACACAAATGAGGAGGAAATCAAGATTTCACTTGCAGAATGCAACAAAAACAAATAGAACAACAACAACATTTAAAAAAAAAAAACAACAACAACAAATCTGAGGTTTCCAAATGAATCAGTAACGAGAATAGCATTTAATGGACCAAACTCACCTTGGCCGAGAGGGACAGCCGGTGAAACTCATAAGATGGTGGTGATAATCGGGTCCACAAGTGATGGCGATGGAAGGTGAATCGGTGCTGGGAGTCACTGATCAAGAGCACTGGTCCCTATGATGGCTGCTGGTGTGAGGCCTCGCCTGAGCACCGAGGTCTGGTCCGCTAGGGAATCAAAAATGCTCTTTCGAGTCCGATCTCAAGATTGGAAGCAGTTTTCGCTTTGCTTTGGTGAATTGATTTGATTTTTGAAAAAGAATTTTGTAACACCCCAAATGTCTGTAAGTTATCAGATATCCAAATATAGCATGAAGCTAAATAAAATAAGATAAATGAGAAGGAAAATATGAGAATAGGTGTAACATCCAAAAAAAAATTGATTGAAACCTAAATTTGGAGGAAACTTAAATTCTAGTTTAGTAGGGCTTGTCTTGAAATAAGGTAAAATTTAGATAAACGAAAATAATTATATACGAGTGTGACCATTAGGTAACATTTAATGGAAAATTTAATAGGAAAAAAGAAATAAATTATAGTAATATTGAGATATTAGAAATAGATAAAATATAAAATTAGCTGTAAAGTGATATTTGAGAAGTGCTTAATTGAGGAAAGAATAAAGAATTAGGAAGTGAAAAGTAAAACTCAAAAGAAGGTGGCAATATGATAAATCTTAAGAAGTTGTAAAAATAATAATAATAATAATAATAATAAATAAAACAATTGGATTAAGATGAAGTGGGCGGCATTAACATGAAATTAATAATATATATATATATATAAAATAAATAAATGAAACAAGTTAAAGACCAAGTGGCCGAACCTAAACCATACAAATATGCCAATTTGGAATTCCACTGCACTAACCATATATAAGCCTAAGACTTTTCTAATAAACCATTTCATTTCTTTATTTCATTTCTTTTCTTAAGCAAAACCGAGTGACAAAGAGAGGGAGAGCAAGGACAATGCTCTTGGCCAAGGTGAAATAGTAAGCAGGGACTTGAAGATTTTCAAGGTAAGTTTAAATTTTCCTTTTCCCAACTAGGCCTAAGAGTGTGTATATATGAATATTGATGAAAGAGGAGAAAATTGTTGAACCTTGGCAGATCTAGTGCTTCGGGTAACATTGTGATTTCAAGGGAAATTCCTATAATTCTATTTCTTGATTTTAATGAGTTTAATATGAACCTAATTGAAGATATCCATGGACAATTGATGGAATAGTGGACACAAGTTGAACCTTGAGAGATCTTTTGATTCGGACCAAGAGGAAATTATAGGGAAAATTTAATTAATTTAAATTATTGATTTTAATGAGTTCGTGATTTAGTGTATAAATTGTAACATCCTTTGAGCTATGGAGGAAAGAAGGATACAGTTTCTTTAAGAAGAAAATAAACAATGTGAACTCTAGTACAGTGGATAAGAAATGAGTATATTTGATGAATTAATGATTGAATTTAAAATTGGGGAATTAAAATTAGTAATTATGCTTGGGTTTTTTTAAGTACTATTCGGCCAACTAAAAAGAAATTTAAGGGAAAATACGATTAGTATGCTTCCTTTAATTAAATGAGTATAAATAGGCTTAATTAATTAAAGAATTTAATGAGTTAATTGGGATTTAGAGAATTAAAATAGCAAAAACAATTAGGATTCTTGATTATGTACATTCCGTCAAAATTAGGAAAATTGAATTAATTTAATATCTTGGCTCAATTAAGTGTAAAATCATTCCAATATATTTATTTGAATACTATAAATATCTATTTGATTAAAATTTTAAATGATAAGTTCTTGAAAGTTTCTTCCATGTGTTTTTCAAAACTTTTTATATGTTCATTATGATTTTGTAAGTTTAAAAAGTATTTATCAAAAATTATCATTAATGAGTTCATTCTGATTTCCTATGTGTTTAATAAAATTCGTTATTAATAAAGCTACTGAAGTATTTCACATGATCTTATTGCATTCCCCTGTGTAGGAATTTATATGCTATTTCAATATTATATGTTTTATAGATTATTTTCATTTGAATTTTGAGTTTTCAAGCAGAGATCCCCTTTTTCTAGTGTGGGGAACACCGGATTTTGTGCACAATGTGTTGACTCTTGTTATGAGAGATTTAAACGTCCTAGCTGTAAGGTATAACTAACCTTACGTTGTAGTATTGCTCCGCAAGAAGAGCCCTTGCCACTAGTGTAGAGTTGATGAGAAGCGATGATAAATTTCGCACTTATCTAGTGTATATAGATTTCTGCTAAATGTATATTTTAACTAAATTATCTATAAGTATAGTGCTATTTGAATAAAGTTTTAAAAAGATAGTGTAAAATGTGTGGCTAATACTCTGTAAGAAGAGCTGTCATTATTGTAGTATTGATGAGAAAACAATGATAAAATCTACTCTATTTAATGTAAAAAGATTTTAAGGATAGTATGAAATATTTGCTATTTAAAAGAAGTTTTAAAACGTATAATTAGTTGCATGAAATCGTATTTGAAACGTATCATTAATTATTTAAATTTGTTTTTAAATCATATTATGAGTTAGTTATATCTGAATAAAGATTTTTAAAGTAAAATAAGTTATTTGTTATACGGGCTCAATTTTCAAGTGTATTGCAAATTATTTATTATTTAATATTTGTTTCTAAGAAAGATATATGTTATATACTATTTGGATTATGATTATAAGTACTTTCAATACTCGATTTAATTTTAAATTTTCAAAGTACTATATGTCATCTACGGTCAAACTTTACCCCTATCAAATTAATATGTATATATAAGTTAGTCAAGTGCCTTCATTGTAAACGAACGTTGAACACCAAGTCATGTAATCTATGGTGGTATAGTTTTTATTCATTGAGTTATAAACTCACTCCCTTTCCCAAATTTTTTTTTACAGGAAATTGAAAGATAGCCGAATGGACCCCAAGTATTATTTTCCTATAAGTATCTGGTAAAGTTAGAGTAGAGGGGGTCCTTTTAAAATATTCATCATTTTTGCCAATACATGTATTGATTAGATGCTTCGTAGTCGTTATGAGACATAATTGTATAAATGTTATATGCTTATGTATTAATAAGGTATTATTGGACTTTCCCTTGTATATCAAGGGTGATGGCTTATATGAGAAGATTGATCCTTAATAGTGAAAAGGAAATATAATATTATAAGTGAATATAGTATAATAAAGATGGATGGTCCATAAGAATAGATTATAATGTAATGATAAGAAATATATACAAGTTAATTGATAAATATTATTGTTAATTGTTATGAAATATGTGTATAAGAATTGTAGTATGTAATGGTTAATATGATTTAGGTTCTAATCTTGGGCATTGTTGAAATAATAATTTTGGTTTTGATTGCATGATACCATATTAGACTTGATAGTAGATATGAGTTCTACAGGTTTTTGGTGCCCTTATGGTTATCCATGCCCTAAAACCGTCATATCCCAAAAGTGGGATGTGATAGATTCGGGAGTCGTCACCCCAATTCATTAATTTTTGATTAATTTGCCCAAGGATAAAATCACTAGCCTTCAAATCAAGTTGAGTTTGGGGACTAGATTTTTGGTTCTAAATTCAACACCTAAGTTTAATTTAACTTAAAAATTGATTTCATGGATGACAGATATTAATGGCGATTTATGATCATGGCATAATTATGGATGCATGGAAAATAAAGAGCAAGTAATTAAACATCCATAAGCAAAGGAGAGTATTTTCTCTAGTCCTTATGGGTACTAGGTAAATCATAAGATTGCTCATTTACTCCAAAATAATTAACTTAATTATAACGAAATTAAATACAAATATTTACAAAATAAAGGGGAGAGGGATTGATTGAGGATTTGGATTTGAGGCTTAGAGTTAAATTCTAAGTGTGCCTACGTACTCCATTGGATAGGGATCAAAACTCACGTAGTTCATTCCACTGTGAGGTGGAGGAGCTTAGGGATTGTTAGATTGATTTAATTTGATTTAATTTGGGGGGTTTTGAAGTTGATGAGAAAAGATATTGTACCTTCTTTTAGGAGATTTTGAATGGAGCAGAGTGTTTTTCTGAACCTGAGTTCTGTTTTATCGGCTTCGAAAATTGGGGATCTTACTCAGAGAGAGTAGATTTAATTAATTAATTTAGAATTAATCCAAGGAGGAATAATCCTAATTAGTTTTCAATCAAAGAGAAAGGGAACTTTTAATTAACTAATTAATTACTTAATTTTTAGTTAAAATCAAAGAGAGATTAACTAAACATTGGGACTACTCAAAAAGAGTATAGAAGACTAATTAGAGAGAGAGAGAGAGAGATCAAGTGGATAATCATCTACAAAATGCTTAATGGGTGATTTGAAATGATCGGGGAAGTAGCCTATTTATAGGCAAAATGAGGTGAGGGTATTTTGGGAAAAGAAAATATGAAAAGACCAAAAGGATGGGGTTAAAAGGGCTAAAGATGGAATTTCATAGCACAATGGGACCACTCGCAAGGACAGGCGGCAGATCTGCCACACCTGAATGCGGCGGCCGCCTTAGAGGCTGGCAAATCCGCCGGCCAACTCGACGGCTACTAACGCGTGTTAACTACTTATGTGTCAGTGCGGACATGCGAGGGAGACGACGACGTTCACCCACGCAATCAGGTGGCGAATCCATAAGCTGTCCTGGAAAACGTCCACGTGGCAGCCTTGGTTCCCGAGTTTTTGGGCTTTCGAGTTAGTTTTCGGGGCTTCCAGGATTCTGAAAAATTACCGGCCAACGACAGTGGATTTGAAATTAATTATTGGATAGTTTTGCAATCAGTTTTAGAAAAAAATCGATCAATTTCAGAAATATAAGAATCCTTGTAGTATTATATCTGAAAACCTATTTCTGCTCAAGGGGCAGCGACCCCTGCCCGCTAACCGGCTAGCTGGACCGCTGTACTTGCTCTGCGTAGCGTACTAAATTTAGCAAGTGTCAAGCTGCGGCTGCATCATGAGAGTGCAAAATTGAGGGTTCACAGTTGGCGACTTCGGATCAAGCTCAATGGTCGAGCTTTTAGTGGAAATGCACTGATCAGTGCTGGTGATGACGATGAGACGACGAGCTCGCTAGAAACGGCGACGGAGCTGTGATCCTTTGTTGATTGTAGCATCAGCAATTAACAAAATTTTGATATTCACCAACGTACGCATAATCCCAATTGATTATTTAGGTAAAGTTTTTATTTATTTATTTTATTTTATTTTATCTTTTCGGCTCTTATGCTTGTTTGGTTATTGAGAAACAGGGAATTGAAAAAAAAATAAAGGAAAATAAACATGGGTTTCGTTGATTAATTCTAAAGATTATATCTTTTTTTGTTAGAATAAATATTGAGCAAAATGGTTTTTAAGTGTTTGTTATTATCTTGGATATTATGTGTTTTTTCTTGATTCTATGTATTTTCTCTGTTTGGTTGGTGAGAAAGCGAGGAAATTGGCAAGAAAATGGAGCAGAAAAAAAGAGGGTATTTTTGGTAACAAAATACCTGATTATATATTAAAAAATTAATTTTTGAGAGAGAAAAAGGACACGGCAAAATTTTTTAACTTTCTCTCTCCGATGCGTGTCGATCATGCATTGGGAAAGCATAGGTAATTCTGAACAAGTGGGGCCCACAGTCCATAAAATTTACTTAAGTGATGTGGCAGAGGACATGGTGATGATGTGTTAGGTTGACTCATCCAATCTGTTGACATGTCATGCAACGTCAGCATATTGATCGAAATTTTCCTCTGATCGTGTTAGGTGACCGTATATTGATACATTTTTGAAAGTTTAGTGACAAATTTGAGACGAAAAAATGGTTTGTGATCAATTTGATACAACCCCTATAGTTTGGTGACCCTCTGGCAATTTACCCTATATATATGTGTGTGTTCATAAAATTTAAGAAATTAATATATTAATATATATATATATATATATATATATATATATATATATAGCTGAACTCGAGAGTTATTTAGAAAATTTTTCGTCATATATATGATAAGTAATTCACTCAAAAATTAAGTTTTTATGATATCAAATCATTAATTTTTTTCCACGTCTTTGTATTTATATTGGTACCAATTAAAAATTTATATATAATAATATTGATAAGGAATAAAATATATCGAATTGGGTTATAAAAGTAAGATGGGCCCAGCCTAATCCAACATATTTGATAGGCCCAAAAACTATGAAAGCTAAGTCGAACGCGGAATAGAGTTTACTTCCAAATATCAAGCTGAAAACATGAAAACAGCAATCCTAATTTAAACCGATCAAGGAAATTCATACTCAATTCATGTAAGGACTCATATCCTATAAATACCTCAAGAAATCAACCTTCTCAGGTACATTCACTTATGCACAGTTAATACAAAATATTGTCCTTAGTCTTCTAAATTGAGTCAACCATCTAACTTGACCGTCGGAGTGGCTTTGCTAAGCACTCTGCCTAGCCCACCTGACTTTTGTTTCTTCTTACAGGTCACACCAGTTCACACTCAAACTCAAGCAAGATTGAACGATTCCACCTCGATCGGAATTAGCTTCATCAAATTGGCGCCATCTATGGAAAATGATTAATTAAAATCTTTCCTAATATTCTTAAGTTGTGACCCATAGAAGAATTTAATCAAAAAGTATGGCTCAATCATAAGATAATAATTATCGGGAAAATCCTCCTAGAGATCCTAGAAATTTCCAAATTCACCTAGGGGTGGAAAACTATGCAGAAACTCACGTCTCCGCCTGGATGAACCTTAAATATTAATGTAGCATCCACACTGCAACAATTGAGTGCCATAGTCCCAGTCCAGGGCGAGAACCAGTTTGTTCTATTAACTCCCGAAGCTGTGTCAGTTTTGCAATTGCTACTGAGCACCTTCTAGACCCCGCAAACTACACCGGCAATCAATACTCAGGCAAATACCAAAGTAGTACCAGGAGTAGATCTTACTTGAAGACCTGACATCGAAGAAATACTACCAGAAATGCGAAATCAAGATTGTGTAACTAAAAGGAGTAGGGAGAGAGTAAGATCAGAAATAGTTAGACTTAGGGATAATGCTGAAAAGGAAAATCCTAACCAAAGGCGAAGTGATCAGACAGCTAGCAGAAACTGAAGTAGATAAGGCCATCCTTGGGGCTCAAATAGAACTGATCCAGATAACACAAATAATAAATCAAAAGAAGGAAAGCAGTCTAGGAAGAGGGCTAGAAAGGATAGAGAGTCTCTCTATGAGTCTTCTAGCCAAGAAGCAACTAGCCAAAAGAGAGATGAGGAGATAAAAGATACCCTTACAAAGTTTTTAGAAGAAATTGCTGAGGATAAAAATAAAAATCCATTAACAAAAATCTCAAATTGGCTCTAAAATCTCCTTTCACTAGATCCATACAAGAATACATAATGCCCAGTAAATTTAAGCCCCCGAATATGAAGAAATATGTGATGAAACTGATCTAAGAGCCCATGTTATAGATTATAAACATGCGGTAGAGTTATAGACAGGAAGTGATGAGGTGCTATGCAAAGCTTTCAGAGGGTCCCTAGAAGGAGCAGCCACTAGATGGTTCGATGACCTAGAAGAAAAAAATATTACTAATTTTGGGCAGCTCATTACTCAATTCATGCAAAGGTTTGCATTAAGTATTCCAGTAGAAAAACGAACACAATATCTTGAGGCCATAACACAGAAAGAAAGAGAGCCCCTGAGGGACTATGTAACTCGTTTTAATAGGGAAGCCGTGGAAGTTACACAGCTCGATCAGCCTAGGGCAGTAGAGGTCCTGCAAAATGGAACCTTTCATACAGATTACTTCAAAGCATTGTGTAGATATTCACCTCGCACTTTAGAGGAGGCCATGGCCATTGCTCAAAAGTATATCAGGCAAGATGATGCATACTCTTTCAATCAATTCGCTAAGAAAAGAAGGACGAGTGAAAATTCCAAGATGGAGAACAAAGCTAAAAAACCAGAGGAATCTAATAGGGGAAGTCAAAGAGAAGGAAGAAATGAAAGAGGTAGGCCACCTCACACCTTAAACTTAACCAAGTTAACGCCACTGAATGCAAGCCCTGCAGAAGTTTTTGCGACATTTAAAGATCAAGATATTTGGGCTCCTCCCCAACCAATGTTTACTCCACTAAGAAAATGGAGTAAGAATAAATTCTACTTGTTCTATAATGCCCATGGTCACAATACCAATGATTGCAGACAGTTGCTGGAGGAAATAAAGAGATTGATCAACCAGGGATACTTGAAAATTTTTGTGAAAAATAGCAATGGAAATTAGGTCCAAGTAAACAATGATAAAGGGAAGCGAGCTATCAATGATAGGTCAGCAGGGGTCATTAATTGCTTGACCGATGGACCAGATGAAGTAGTAATGAGCAGAAATCAGTGTAAAGCTTCCCAAAGAAAGAGTGAGGAGCCTAAGTTTATTTTTTAGAATGGATGTTCAATATCAACCAGAAGAGGAGATGGGAGTCAAATAAGATATCCTCACTCAAATCTGTTGATCATTCAAACAGTGGTAGCAAATTTTTTAGTAAAAAGAGTGCTTGTAGATAATGGCAGCTCGGTAAACTTGCTCACAGCCAAAGTATATGCCAAAATGGGGCTTAAAGAAAATGTTTTAGAAGATATCATAAATCTAGTTCGTACTCTTGATAGAACATAAATACCATCGGTTGGGATCGCAAGATTACCTGTCACGGTAGGTTCTACCCCAGATTGTGTGACAGTAATGGAGAATTTTGTGGTGGTAAGATTACCACTAAGCTATAACATAGTATTCGAAAGGCCTCTCCTCTGTGACCTAGATGCTTCAACCAACATTAGACAACTAAAAATGACCGTCCCCAAGCCAGATGGTGGAGAAATATGTGTTTATGGGACACAAGACCGAGGGGAGCCAGAGAGGAAGAAACAGAAAAAGGCATTCACCTCGCATTTGTCATAAGAGGTCGCTTTAGTCGAACCAGCATATAAAATTCCAGAACAGAGGATCGAACCAGTAGAAAAATTAGAGAAAATGCCAATAGGAGGAGAGAGATCAAAAAAGTGTCTATTGATTAACTCCTTCCTAAAGAGCGAACAAAAGCATCAAGCTCGTTAATTTTTAACAGATCGTCTGTCCAGTTTCATATGGTCTTCAAATGAAATAAAAGGAATGGATCCATATATCATCACTCACCATCTTAATGTCAATCTCTCATATAGACTAATCAAATAAAAGAAAAGATATTTCAATCCAGAAAGACAAGCTATGATAAATGAAGAAGTTGACAAGCTAATGAAAACTGGATTCACCAGGGAAGTACAATATCCATACTGGCTTGCTAATGTAGTGCTAGTAAAAAAGTCTAATGGGACTTATAGAATGTGTGTAGATTTCACAGATCTGAATAAAGTTTGTCCAAAAGATTCCTACCCCTTACCTATGATTGACAAATTGGTGGATTCAACAGGTGGATACAGATACTTATCTTCATTAGATGCAAAATAGGAGTACCATCAAATCAGGATGTGTCCAGTTGACAAAGAGAAGACTTCGTTCATAACTGAAAAATGGACTTATTGTTATATCTCTATGCCTTTTGGTTTAAAGAATGCAGGAGCAACTTATCAAAGACTGGTAAACAAAATGTTCAAAAATCAGTTAGGGAAAAACCTAGAAGTATATGTAGACGATATGATAGTCAAAAGCAGAAACTTCAAAGAGCATCTTGGGGACTTGAACGAAGTGATTGGAGTCATGAATAAGTATGGCATGAAGCTGAATCTAAAGAAATGCACCTTTTTTATATAAGGAGGCAAATTTCTAGGGTATATGGTGAGTGAAAAGGGAATAGAACCAAATTCAGACAAGGTCAAAGCAATATTAAATATGGCAGCACCTTGCAATATAAAGGAAGTGCAGAATCTAACAGGGCAAATCGTTGCTCTAAGTCGATTTTTATCTAAATCAGCTGAAAAATACCTTCCCTTCTTCAATAAATTGCAAAAGGCAACTACTTTTGAGTGGACCAAAGATTGCTAATATGCCTTTCATCAGCTGAAAACATTTCTCAGCTCAGAACAAGTGCTAAGCCGACCCCTGCCAGGAAAAGAAGTGCTTATCTATTTATCCGCCTTGGAGCAAGCTATAAGCTCGATTTTGGTTAGAGAAGAGGGATCAGTACAGAGGCCAATATACTACTTCAGCAAAGTTTTACATGGAGCTGAACTGAATTACTCGCCCATAGAAAAGATAGCATATTCCTTAGTTCTATCGACCAAGAAATTCAAAATTTACTTGCAAGCACACCAAGGCATAGTAGTAACTGACCAACCCCTACAAAAAACACTTTATAAGCCAGAGACTTCAGGATGAATGTTGTGTTGGTCGGTAGAATTAAGTCAGCATGGGTTACAATACCGAGCAAGATCCGCCATTAAAGTACAAGCACTTGCAGATTTTATATCTGAATGTTCCTTTGATACCGAAGTCTTAGAAATCAAAGCAGAGGTAACTACAAGAAAACTAGACCCAAAGGAACATAACTATAAAGGTGAGCTAAACTAGGAGCTATTTGTTGATGGGACTAGTAGTAAAGAAGGCAGTGGCATTAGAATAGTCCTGAAAAATGAATAAGGATTCATAATAGAATATGCTTTGAAGCTTGGATTCGAGGCAACCAATAATATTGCAAAGTATGAGGCAATAATCCAAGGGCTAATGTTCGCAGACTACCTTCGTTTGACATCACTCAAAGTTCACAGTGATTCTTAGCTCTTCATCGGACAGATAGAGGAGTTTGAAGCCAAGGAACCTACCATGATCAAATATCTACAAAAAACTAGAGAGATAATCCAGAAGATGGTCGACAGGGCGGTCAAACTGCAGTTTCTCAAAATCCCAAGAAATAAGAATAATAGGGTAGATGACCTCTCCAAACTTGCAGCAATACACCTAATCGAACTGCCACAAAATATCTTTTTAGGGACTTTGAGATATCAAAGCATTCAAGAAGGAGAAGAGGTAATGGAGCTGAATGAAGAACCAACATAGTTGAACCTAATTAAAGCCTACTTTGAGAAGGGATAATTACCACAAGACCCTAAAAAAGCCAAAAAAGTAAAACATCGAAGTGCTCATTTCTCTCTTCATAATGATATGCTATATAAACGAGCATACTCTCTCCCATGGCTAAGGTGCCTAAAACTAAGCGAAGCAGAATATGTCTTGAGGGAGATACATGAGGGATGTTGTGGGATGCACATTGGGGGAAAAATGTTTGCCGCAAAAGCAGTTCGACAAGGGTATTTCTGGCCCAAAATGAAGGAAGAAGCTATTGCCTTTGTTAGAAAATACCCCTCCAACCAAAAATTTGAGCAAGGAAAACATGTCCCTACAGCAGAACAGATGCCAATTACTACCCCATGGCCTTTTGCAAAATGGGGTATAGACATAGTAAGACCCTTCCCAACAACCTTGGAACAAAGAAAATTCCTCCTCGTAGTAGTCAAATATTTCACCAAATGGGTAGAAGTAGAATCGCTCGCAACAATAACAGCAGAAAAAGTGATTAACTTCTTATGGAAAAGCATTGTTTGCAGGTTCGGAGTACCATATTAGCTTGTCAGCGACAATGAAAAGCAATTCGACAATGCTAAAATCAGGACCTTCTGTTTAGGATTTAATATAAAACATCACTTTTCCTCGGTAGCCTATCCCCAGTCAAATGGATAGACCGAAGTGACAAATCGAACAATCCTCCAAGGATTAGAAAGAAGGTTGGACTTGTATAGGCGAAGTTGGGTAGATGAACTTCATCATATTCTATGGGCATACCGAACTACTCCTAGACAACTTATGGGAGAAACTCCTTTTAGTTTAACATATGGTAGCGAGACTGTTATCCCAGTCGATGACGGTTTGCCCAGTGGAAGGATCCACTTCACCAATTGGGAGGACAACAATAAAGCAAGAAGGTTGTACCTAAATCTCTTATAAGAGCTTCGAGAAAAAGCTAGTATCAAAATGGCAGCCTACAAACAGCGAGCCGCAAGGTATTTTAATCAGAAAGTGAAGGCTCGAGGATTCAGAGAATGAGAGTTGGTCATGAGGAATCTGGAAGCTACAGGCAAAAGAGAATGAACTGGTAAGCTAGCACCTAATTGGGAAGGGTCCTTCAAAGTTAGAAAAGTGATAGGACCAGCTATTTATAAACTTGTGATAATGCAAGATGTCAAAGTTCCACATACTTGGAATATTCAACATCTCAAGAAGTTCTATCAATAAAATTATTTCTTCCTTCAAAATTAAAACGAGCTAAATACTAAAATCTAAGATAGAAGCACCCAAAGATAACTCTCTGTGGAAAGAGTGAAAGACCTAGGAAAGGCTAAGCGAAAGTCCACGAGGCAACTCTCTGTTGAGAGAGTGAAAAACCTAGGAAAGGCTAGGCGAAAGACCACGAGGCAAAAAGACCTAGGAAAATCTAGGAGAAAGACCGCGAGGCAAAAAGATCCAGTGAACTCTAGGCGGAAGTCCACAAAGCAATTCTCTATTGAGAGAAGCGAAGTACCTAATCTCAAACGAAGTCAACAAATGCGAAGTAACTCTCTAATGAGAAAAGAAAAGTTCCAAGAAAACTAGCACGAGGTGATAAGTTTATTTTTTAATAAATCATTTACAAAAAAGCCAAGAAAAAGAGTCAGCAAACGAACACGAGGTGGTTCTCTATTGAGAGAAAAATACTCTTAGCAAGATAGTTTTACTATCAAAGAAACAGACAAGTCAAATAGCTAAACATAAAGACAATAACCACCTAGTTCAAAAATAACCAAAAGAGCAAAAAAGACTAAGTACATTTTAAGAAAATAAAACAAGCTACATAAATATAAATGTACAAAGTAGTAAAAGAAAAAATAGAATTGTATTAATTGTTGAATTAATTACAAAAAATAAAAAAAAATTATCAAGAGGCAGGGGGTTGTTGGAATGAGCTTGGAGCAGCATGAGGAGTTGAAGTAGAAGCAAGACGAGTTGAACTGGATAAAGCCGGAGATGAAACTGAGCTGGCAGGAACAAACATTCGTTTCGGCACATGAGCAAGAACCTCGGGGAACTTAGCAACACAGATATCAATGGCCATATTATAGCAAGTTATCACCCTCGCTGCAGAGTCCAAGGCCAACCGACGCCTGTACTCTGAAGAAGCTAAGAAGTCTTTGATGATAGTAGTTTTTTGGTCCTCAACCTTTTTGCAAAGGCACTCAGAGTTGTTAAGTTTGTCCTTGAGATCGATAATCTGCTTCTTAGCATCTTCAAAATTCTTTATCAGTTTGGGATAATCTTTAACCTATTCGCCAAGATCAGATATTTCAGCCTTCAGCTTCTCAACTTTAGATCGGAGCTCCTTTATTACCTTCTGACAATCCAAAAGATTTGAATCCTTGCTCTTTACCTCAGCTTCAAATTCTGATAACTTGGCATTTAAGTTCGATGATAATCGTTCCAATTCCTCAGATTTCTAAGTAAAGAGACCTTTATAGTGATCCCTCTCCCCTGCTAAGCTCTTTGTTTCAGATCGCAAGGTCTCCAGTTCACTCAAATCTAATTGTTTCTTCTCCTCCTCCTTCAAAACCGCTCGCAAAGAGATGACCTCGGAATTCAGATTACCTATCACCTTTTGACTGGAAGAGCAAAGTGACGAGATGGCGTCATTCTGCTTATTTATTATGTCTTGATTTGAAGAGAAGGACCGACGCACCACAAATCGGTATCGGGCGAATTCGGTCAATTTCTCTCCAAATTTTTTATTAAGCCTGGTCAACTGAAAAATAAAACAAAAATGGATGAAATTAGAAGTAAGGAGAAAGAGACAGAAAATAAAAAGAACAAAAGGTATAAAAATATACCTCATCAAGAGTTGACTCTGAATCTAACAAAAGCTGCTCAGAAAAAACAAACTCTATTATCAAAGGTACCTTGAGCTCGGCTCAAATAGAGATAGATGAAGTACCCTCATCTCTAATTTCACCTGGAGGTGATATAGACACAGGGACAGCTCGAGGAATAGACTCCCTCATTTCAAGAACATTGGCTGCAGATTTCGAGCTGACCTTGACTTCAATTTCTTCAGCAACAGGAACATCGTAAGCACTGAGGTCCCCTATAGCAGCCACATTTTGCCCCCTTCCTCAACAGCTACCGAAGAAGGCACCCCAAAGAGTAGATTAGGATCAAATATGGGAACGGCCAAGGAAGGAACAAAATTATCAGCCCACTCCATTTGATCCATGAAGTCTTCTATTGAAACGGTTTGAGGAGGAAGAACTACAAGAGTTGTTGGGGGCGCTGGGTCTAAACTTTCAATTGCTGAAAAAAGGAAGCAGAAAATTAGTACAAAGCAAAAGAGTAATGCACAAACAGAAAAATAGATAGAAATATGAAAAACCAGCTAAGTTGAAGAGATTGTCACAAGAAAATGTTAGATGAGTCCCAAGACGAATAAAAAACATACCTAGCTCAAAGGCTGGATTAGTAGCAGCCACAGGCTTGCTGACTAAGGCAGTTTCCAAATGTCTGACCTCGTCAAAGATTAGACAAGGTGGCACTCCTTCACGAATTCGCTCCATTATCACATAAAAAAATGACATTATTAACGAACTGATTTTTGAAAGGATCAGAGATAGTCCATTCAGAAGAGGAAGAAGAGTCACCTACAGATTTGGAGAAAAGCTCAAAAACTGGAAGCCCCGTCCTCTCCATCACTTAAAATAGTAATAGGCGAATCTTGAGGAGGAATGGTTGCGAAAGCCAATGTGGTGTTAGTAATTGGAGCCGCCTCATCCACAGGCCTCGTTGTCAAAGAAGTCTCAACTGCTGATTTGGCCACGGAAGTAGCCTCGACAACTGCCTTGGTTTGAGAAGAACTGGTAGTAGCTGCTTTCACCAATCTTCTCTTCTTCTTGGTAACGGGCTTGATTTGAGGAGAAGACGCTTTTCTTTTCTCCCCAGTGGATGATTCATCGCCCCAGTCAGTAGCATTAGCAGTCCGAAGCTCACCAGTTCTCTCCACCAAAATAGGGAGGAAGGCAGTCTCGTTATAAGGTGAAGGGGTTAAACCCTTCAACAAGTTCGTGGATTTTCTTGTACGTATTATCTTTGCTGGTAAGCCAAACTGCAAAAACAAGGAGGAAAGGTCAATTAAAAGTAAACTCAAGAAGAAAAAGACGAAGTCAGGAAGAGGTGAAAACTCACCCCTAATGTCTTTAATGATGAGATGCATAGTCTTACCTTGTGTATCCTTGATACGAGAAGCGAGGTCGAGCTTCCCCATATCATAGGATCAGTTGTCCCTTATAAGGGTCTCCATCGCGATAATTTCTTCAGGCAGTAGGTTCATAGGGATATAAGGGAGACCATAAACAACATGAACTTGGAGAGCGCTTCGAAAGCTGAAGCCTTCACTGCCGCGAAATTGTTCCTTAACCATTATTGTGGCAAATTTAGTATGCCAATTGTTCACTTCATTAGGCTTGTTAACAAAGAGGTTTCGCCCCAGTTTTGAACCAGTACACCATACTCGCCTGTCGCCTGAGCGAATAAATTTGAAGAAGCATTGAAACATTCTTGCAATTGGACGGAGACCTAAAGCTTTACAGATCACCTCAAACTGATGCAAGTCTTGGATTGAGTTCGGTAAAAACATCATTGGATTTATACAGAAATAGTTGAAGCACTCCACCAAAAATGGAGATGGAGGAAACCTCAAGCCAGCTTCAAATTGATGGTAGAAGAAGATGACATGGTCATTATCCTTGGTCATCTTAACAGTATTGGAGATGTTAGGATTGACAAAAATTATGTTAGAAGATTTTGGGAAATTCACTGCGAATTTTTTTTATCTTCCATATTCTCAGTAAACTCACTCAAATTTGTGGTCTTCAAAGTATAGGAGACGCCCCCCCAAGCATTCTCCGAATTGGTTCTGATGTTTTGATAAGAATTCTCGTTCTTCTTTGGAGCCATTGCAATATGAGAAAGAAAGATAATAAGAAGAAGTGAAAGCGGGAGAAGAATTGAGAAAGCAAAGAAGAAGAAAAGATTTCTGGAAACTTTAAGAATGTAAGAAGTTTCAAAAAATGGAGAAGAAAGGGTTTAAAAAAGAAACAAAACCCAAGAAAAATGTGTTGAATAATCATTTCAAAAACAGAAGAGGCGGCAGAGATGAGATATGACTTTGTGACTTCAGGGCCTAGATCGTGCCACGTGTATAAAAAGTGTTTCCGCATTAAATGACCAAATTTTTGCAAGTGTGAAAAGATATGTCGTGGACTTAACAAAGGCCTCGAACCGAAGTAAAAAAATACACTAAGGCAAAGAGAACTAGATCGTCTAGATATTAAAATAAAGAGCCGAACTGTTCCAATCGAAGTTCACAAAAATGATAACTTCGCTGAAATAGAGGAGCCACTGATAAGGGACAAAATATACAGAACTGGATATTAAAAGTAAGATAGGTCTAGCCCAATCCAACATACTTGATAAGCCCAAAAACTATGAAAGCTAAGCCGAATGCGGAATAGAGTTTGCTTCCAAATAGCAAACTGAAAATATGCAAACAGTCATCTTAATCTAAACCGGTTAAGGAAATCCATACTCAATTCATGTAAGGACTCATATCCTATAAATATCTCAAGAAATCAACCTTCTCAGGTACATTCACTTATACACAGGTAATACAGAATATTGTTCTCGGTCTTCTAAATTGAGTCAATCATCTAACTTGACCGTTGGAGTGGTTTTGCTAAGCACCATGCATAGCTCACATGACTCTTATTTCTTTTTACATGTCACTCAAATTCAAACAATATTAAATGATTCCACCTCGATTGGAATTAGCTTCATCAAATATATAATTAATATCTTTTTATTATTTTTCAAATGATCCATACATAAATGAACTTAACTCATATTTTTTTTATATTAATATATAAAATTATCAAAAGATAATATTTAAATTTAATAAAAAATAATAATAATTTATGTATATTAAAATAATTTAAATAAACAAATTGAATAAAATAAATTATCAAAACTCATACAAAGTGTGAGCCCGTGACTGTTTTTTTTTTTTTTTTTTAAAATTATAATACGGAGTATGAATGATATAACTTTATGATATTATATAATTAACTGGTTTTTCCCTCCACATAATACACTGGCTGTGTTAATTTTTAAATAATTTTCATACTTATAAATAAATCAAATAATGGAATAATTTATTAAAAGTTCAAATTTACTAATTTACTTTTTTTTATTTACATCTTCAAAATTATTTTTACCAAAAAAAAAATTCAAATGAAATATTCACAAAAGAAAAATTTTAATAAAATATTGAAAATGAAGATGAAATAATATGCAATAACACCAATAAAATAAGAAAATGTTGCAGTAGAAAAGGAATGGGAAAATCATACCTTTAAAAAATATAGAACTCTTTTATTCCATAAAAATAGGTCTACTTTGACTTTCACACAAATTAAGAAACATATAGTTAATGTAATTAAATCAATAAATATTGCTAGCTATTATTTTCCTATTATACCACTTCACTAATATAAAATGACATATGTTATTTTATTAAAGTTAAAGGTATAAATAGGATTCTCTTCTTTATATTGGTACTCGAATGAGTTCTTAATATTTTTTTTTTTGTCTCATTAGTCCCTTAACCTTTCCAAAATGACACATATAAAACCTTCCGTCTATAATTTAAAATTTTTGTTAAGTGATGTTAAAAATAAAAAAATTAATATTTGTGCACCTACGTATTAATTTTTATTTTTGTATTAATATTTTTTAAACTATTTAGTGAAATTTAATATTTGTGAAATTCAAAGTTAATAAAATAAATTAATTAATTAAGATATTACAAATTTAATTTAATATTAAATGATTCCTTATACATTAAAGTATAATTTATAAAAAAAATATTCTTATATAAAATATTCTTATATTTCATGTAATATAATTATTTTGATTTATTTTTTATACATAACTATAAAGAAAAATTATATACTCATTATAATTTGTTATTAATTTATTAAAATTACATAAGAATATTATATAAATGTAAAAACTTTCATTTGCTTTGATCAGTTTATTCTATATAATTACTTTTAATTTTTAAAAAAATTATTTTAAAGCATAAGTAATGAGACTCATCTGTCACATTAGACTTTTTTAATGTCTGTTTAATAAAATATAGTGGGAGGGTTTTACATGTGTTATTTTGAAAAGATCAATGATCTAATGAAACTAAAAAAAACATTAAGTGCTCACTTGAATATCAATCCAAATAAAATGGTCCTATTTGTACATTTTACCCCCAAAAAAAAAAAAAAAAACACTCGCTATTAATCTAATTGCATATTAATTTGCATTCTTTAAAAAAAAAAATTATAATTTGGATTGGTTACTTATGTATTCATATTAATTTACATTAATATAAATAAACTCTATAATATGTTTTTATAAAAAAAATTGTTTTGTTAATATATAAATTAAGAAATTGTTCTTAATATTGGATCATATAATTTTAATTGTAAAGTTATATTGATTTATTTTTATCTTATACTTTAGTTTTCATATATATATATATATATATATATTAACTTATCTTCCATTTTACTAATATATATATATATATATATATACTTATCTTCCATTTTATTTATTTAGTATAAAAGAGTATGTTGATATGTTACTAAAAAAATAATCTTTTTTAAGTTTTATATATGAAATTTAATAAGATCCTAATGTTATAACTTGGTATTTTTTTATTTATTTAATTAAAGAGTTTAATTTTATTGAAAAAAAATATAAAAAATGTAAATTACCAATTTAACTGGAGAAAAAGAAGCAAGCTGAATGATCTAGAACAGACTGGAAACAGGGGCCATGCATGTGCAATGGACAAGAAAAAAAAAAAAGAATTAATAGCAAGAAAAGATTATGTTGTCCTTAAATAAAATTTTATCTATTAATTCTTGACCCAATCTTTCAATTTTATTTTTAACTTATAATAATAATAATAATAATATAGTAATAGAAACCTTAATCCAACGCTTAGCCCTTAATTATTTTCCTGCCACGTTGCATTTTTGTATTATCATGCTGACCATAACACATGCATTTGTTCA
>CATKHJ010223813.1:0-33175 GCA_949750685.1 Vernicia montana | reverse complement strand
GGCTTCATCTTGAAGAGTTCATATTCATGAACAAGCATTTGAATCTTCTTGGATTTGACTTGCTTGGAGCTCTCATGGTAGTTCTCCAATGTGTTCCAAATGCTAAAAGCACTTGAACATTGTTGAACTCTCCCACATTCTTCTCTAGAAAGAGCACTAAGAAGAATTATCATTGCTCTTTTATTCTTTCCATTGTCTCTTCTTTTTGCATCCACCCATTCTTTTCTTAGAATCAACTCTTCAACACTTTCAACCACTTTTGATGGAGGTTTCCATTCTTCAAGCACACTATCCCATAGATCCACAATGTCACTATCAAGATAGACTTCTATTTTATGCTTCCAATATGCATAATCGATGCCATCAAAGTGAGGCTTGAGGTGATTGATCCCTTCATTGGCCATTTTGATCTTTTCTCGCACACTTAAGCTTGTGAAAATGAGACCAATGCTCTGATACCACTTGTAGCCCAAGATGAACCAAGAAGGGGGTTGAATTGGTGGGCAATTAAAAAATTTAATTGAGAAAAAGTAAGAAGAATAGAAAGACACAAAGATTTATAGTGATTTAGATTATAACCAATCCTACATCCACTCCCCAATCAACAATTGGGTATCTCACTATCTATGGAATTTTAGCAAGTTCACTCCCAACTTAGTGTTTAAGCTCACACCAAACTTTTTACAAGTGTTTTCAAGGCTCACACTATAAACCTCACAAGTGTTTTCACTAAGGCTAACACTCAACCCAACAAGAGTTTTAGAAATGATCACTCCCCAACCTAACAAGTGTTTAATGGCTAACACTCAAACCCTTTTGAGCAATGAATGCTCTTACAACAAACACACAAGGTGTTTAAAGAAAATTGAAAGCTTTGAGAATTGAATTTGCAAGAGTTTGGTTGTTGGATTAGTAAATTTCTTATTCTCAACTCCTTTTGATGGGGTATTTATAGTGTTCATCCATCAAAAAGAGCTATTACTAAAGATTCAACCAAATCTGCCTTCAACAGTAACAAAATCTGCATTAAATACTTGTCAGGACAACATCACGGTTGCTAAGCTCTTATCTCAGTCACAATACTCATATTGCGGTCGCTACATAGGTTTCACGAGCGCTATGTTCATATGATTTCAACAGTTAGTTCCATGTGGCATAATCCTGTTCGCTACTAATGTTACCGTTGCAATTCTTTTCTACCTTATGAATATTGCGGTAGCTACACTATTTTCGCGGTCGCTATATCCTTTTAGCACTCAGAGTAGGGTTCACAACTCTAACCGCGAACTCTTCTGGATGTTTTATTCAATTCAGGCTCTTAGCTGAGTAGCGGTCGCGACATATATGTTGCGGGCGCTATATCCATATTACGGGCGCTACTTACATATTGCGGGCGCAATTTACAAGTCAGGCAGAGTACTTAGAGGAATTTCAAAGTTCTTCATTCTCAAGCACTTTTAAGTCATCTAAAATGAGAAAATACACTTAGATGAAATGTTAGATCAATTCAACCTGATTGCCAAGATCAAAATAAAGATTGACTTAGTTGATGAAACTTAACTTAGGTCAACATATATTTTTTTGGAGTGTCAAAATTATTAAGTTAATAATAATAATAATCAAGTTGTTCACGAGCTTATTATCGAGCTGTTCACGAGCCTATTAATCGAATATATTCGTAAGCTTATTATCGAGCTGTTCACAAGCCTAATCGAGCCGAGCCGAGCCGAGCTTTGCTTTACTCAAGCTCGGCTTGTTTATTAATTGAGCCTTAAAGTAAGGCTCAAGTTTGGCTCGTTAACACGAACGAGATTTTATCAAGCTGAACATCGAGCCACTCGCAAACGGCTTGGGTCATTTGTAGCCTTAAATCCAATACATCCTCTTCCATCTAAGGCCAGTAATACCCTTGTTACAGTAGTGCCAATGTCTGATGTTGACCTGGGTGCCCTGCTCACATGGTATCATGACATTCATGTAACAATAATTTTCTCAAGTTTCCTAATTTTGGCACATACAATCGTTGCTTGCTTGTCATGAAAAGCTCATTTTCCAGCCAAAACTGTCTTGTTTTCCTAGCTTTAACTAGATTCACAAGTGCCACTGCTTGTGGGTCTTTATTCAAATTTTCCTGAATCTGGTCACGCATGGAGGATTTTAAGTTACTGCAGGATAAATGAGTCATCTACTTTAATACTGTTAAGTCTGCTTTTCTACTAAGAGCATCTGTGACCCAATTGGTCACCCCTGGTTTGTACTTAAAGTGGAAATTAAATTCTGCTAAGTATTCCTGCCAACCAGTTTGCTTGGGTGTAAGCTTAGTCTAAGTAAAGAAGTGACTCACTGCAGTGTTGTCCGTCTTTATCACAAATTTGGATCCTAAAATGTAATGTCTCCACACCCGAAGACAATGCACTACTGCTAATAGTTCCTTTTCTTGTGTTGAACATCGCATTTTCCTCTGACTAAATTTTCTGCTCTCAAAAGCAATCGGATGCTTATCTTGCATCAATACTCCACCTACAGCAAAGCCTGAAGCATCTGTGTGAATTTCGAAAGGCTTTAACATATATGGTAGCGCAAGCACTGAGTCTGCCAACATAGCTTGTTTCAAGTTTTCAAAAGATTGTTGACAATCCCCTATCCACTGCCAACTGTGTCCCTTCTTTAAAAGTTCTATGAGGGGCCAAATTCTCTATGAGTACCCTGAAATGAATCTTCGATAATAATTTTCCAACCCTAAAAAGTATCGAAGTTCTGTCACACAAATGGGGATCTTCCACTCTTGAATGGTTTTCACTTTGACTTGATCCATCTTCAATCTGCCTTGTTTGATCACATGCCCTAAGAACTTAATGCTCTTTTGGGCAAAAGCACATTTTTCCCGCTTCACAAAGAGTTTGTTCTACCTCAGCTTATCAAAGACCAATCGTAAATGCTCCCAATATTCTTCCAATGTAACGTTGTACACTACAATATCATCCAGGTACACCATGACAAATTTATCTAGATATTCATGGAATACTTGGTTCATTAAAGTACAAAAAGTAGTAAGAGCATTAGTTAAGCCAAAAGGCATTACAAGAAATTTGAACGCACCATACTGAGTAACACATATGGTCTTTGGTTCATCTCCTTCACCAACCCGAACTTGATGATACCCCAATCGAAGGTCTAACTTCATAAAGTACTTAGCTTGACTCAATTGATCAAAGAGATCTGCTATAAGTTAAATTGGGTACTTGTTCCGTACTGTTACCTTGCTAAGAGCCCGATAGTCTATGCACAATCTTAAGCTACCATCTTGCTTCTTCTGAAACAACACTGAAGCACCAAAAGGGGCTTTTGCTGGCCGAATAAATCCTGCTTCTAGCAATTCATCTAATTGTTTCCTCAACTCTGCTAATTCGGGTGGAGCCATTCTATATGGAGCTTTAGCTGGAGGCTTCGATCCTGGAATAAGTTTTATTCCGTGATTAACAACCTGACTAGGTGGTAGTGTTCTAGGCAATTGTTCCGGCATTACATCCTCAAATTCCAACATCACCTCCTTAATGTCCTTTGGGTACTCAAAATCTATTTCTTATTCTTTTAAGATTGGGACTACTGCATAAGTTGGCTCTCTTCTCTTTACGCCTTTCTTGAATTAAAGAGCAGAGATTACCTTTTTCTTCGAGATAGGACTCATTGATATAGGAACCACACAAGGTTTATCTCCCATTAGCAATAAACAATTGGCCGCTGGGACAGGAATGGCCCTAGACTGTGTTAGAAAATCCAAACCCAGAACAACATCAAAATAGTCCATCAGGGCCACTATGAAGTCCACATTACCTATCTAGGGACCTAATTGAAACACCACTGCCTTGGCCATACCCACTGTTTTGACTGCTTTCGAATTTACTGCTTTCAACTTTCCCGCATCCTTTTGAATTTCCAATCAGAGGCGAGGTGCCTCGGTATCTGCCACAAAATTATCCGTAGCTCCTGTGTCAACTAGGGCTTTTGAGGATTTCCCATTTATTACGACATCAACATACATAAGCCCTTTTTCTGTTTGTTTCTTTTATTGGTCCATCTGTCTCTCTAAGGCCCCCAGAAAACTCATTGCCTCCATAGTTGATTGTTCATTTTCCTCTAAGTCGAATTCTTTAATTCCTTCGGACTCATAGCCCTCTTCCCGGAGAGCTCTTATGGCATTCAATGCTGCTCTGTTGGGACACTCCCCCACTTTATGTGGTCCCCGACATAGATAACACTCCAGAGTTCATGAAGTGGATGTGAAAGAGTTAAAAGTTCTAGAGCCCTTAGGCCCATTTCCCTCTCTCGGATTCGGGCTATTCTTGTTCCCGCTACCTAAATTTGCAACTCTATTTTCAATTCTGCCTGAGTTGAAATTTCTTTTATCCTCTCCGTTAAATTGGAATCTTGATCCAAATCCTTCACCATTTAAGATCTTTGACCTCTTGTTTTGTCTCGAATCTGTGTTCCCAAAGGGTGTATACTTTCTTTTCAGAGTAGTTTCCGCATAACCATCAATACTCTCTATTGCAGCTAATGCCAAGGTAAGGTCTTTTACCCCCTTCATTCTTAACTCTATTTTTGCCTCAGGTTTTAGTCCATGTATGAAATGGAACAATTTGTCATTCTTGCCCATGTCTTGAACTTTCAGCATAATCCATTGAAACTTCCAAACATATTCTTTTATAGATCCCGTATGCCTTAAGTCCATCAATTGGCATCGTGCATTATATGCTACATTTTCCGAATAAAACTGAGATTTCAACTGTCACTTGAAATCGTCCCATGTTACCATGGTATATAACCCATTCCGGATTCCTTCGACTTTGGTTCACCACCAGACCTTAGCATCATTAGACAAATACATCGGGGCTATTTTTAGCTTTTTCACATCAGAAGGAATGTTAGTAGCATCAAAATCAAAGAGAAAATTATCTACTTCCCTTGCATCTCGCACTCCATTGTACGGTTTAGGGTCGGGAATTTTCATCCTATCTGCTTCTCGTCCTGACTCACCATTTCCCGTATTATCAACAAGTGAATTGACCTTGCCTACTAAGTCTCACAACTGATCGAGGGCTGTTATGATGGCCTCTCTAGCGTCCTCTATCACAGAGTCGAATTCCTCCACTAGGGTCTTGTAAGCTGCCTCTAGATCATTGCTCAGATCTTCCAAAGTAGTGACACGCTAAGCCCTCCAATTATGCAAAACGAGGCCTTAAGCCCTCCAATTTTGCAAAATGGGGCCTTAAGCCCTCCAATTCAATAAAACGGGGCCTTAAGCCCTCCAATTTATTTATATGGGGTACTAAGCCCTCAAAATATTAATATGGGGTCCTAAACCCTCCAAGGTATCAACACGGGGCACCACACCCTCCAGTTTAAACAAACGGGGCCCTAGGCCCTCCAACCCTTTTAAGATGGCGTCAAGACGGCTAAATCTCTCATCCTCATTTGAGCCATCCCCTTGGGACAAATTTAGCACTGTGGCTTCATGATCAACAATTTTCTTTTCAAGCACTTCAATGTGCTTTTCCATCTCTGCAAGGGACACAAAAGTAGGTTGCAGCTCCACTGACTGCCCATCACACGTGATTCCACATTTGAACGTGTCAATTAAATCATCCAATATCTTTTCTAACACTTCCATTCTTGCCGACGTCTTCATCATCATTGACGAACAATAACAAGATTAGTTATTGCTCTGATACCAAATGTCACGGGCCCAGTCTCTCACAACACCGTTGGAACCGTGTTATGCTTGTCAACTAATCATTAGCCAGCCAAATATTCCACTACCTGAGAAAAGGCATAGCAATACATATTAATAATGGGTCATTGATAGCAACAATAATATTTCATAGGGACAATGTAGCATCACAATAGTTTAGCAACCAAACATTCACAATAGCATGAGATAACACATGAAGAAACATTATGTCAAACTCATTTCATTGATTTGTAATTCATTACATCATAAAAGCCACAGTGCGCCTATTGTATGTAGGGGGACCTTACAACGGGCTAAGCAACCAACAGTGCCTGACTCTCCAATCACTTGGCTCACCAGTCACTCCCCCTATATATGTTTAAAGAGCAAACTGAGTTGTGCGAGAAGGAAAAAGTATTAGGTGCAATGAGGAGAGTCCTCCTTTATTACAAGATAATATTATAAAATGACCTAATTACAAAATCTACCATATTTCCCCATGAGAATTACAAAATCAATCTCCCGTTACACAATGCATACTAATAAATATATAATTAATAAATATAATATTAATTAAATATAATTATAAAATAATAAAAAAAATTAAAAACCAAGGTCGCTAGTTAGCAACCTTGGTGCACTGCGTACAGAGGCTGGCAAGCCTCTCACGCCTGCCTCACCCATGATTTTTTTAATTTAATACATTATTTGAAATAATTAATAAATATAGTATTAATTAAAAATAATTAGTCAAACCCAAACCATTTAAGCCCACTACACTTAATTAATTAGTCACATGTTATAACAATAAGTGGTATTTACTATAACTTAGCAACTTATACAATAAGCAAATTTTAATTTGTTATTAATCTAAAATAGCAGGTCATTTAGGAGGTGTACCTATGTACCAGACAATACTTTTAAAACCGAACCGAAGGTTGAATCGGTCTCTTTGCCAGTTCGCGGTCCAACCAGCCAGTCTGATCTGTCCAACTTAATCAATCTGCCCCTTTTCTCTTTTTTTTTTTTAACTTTATTAAGTGCAAAACGGCATAGTTTTAGGCAAATTACAGTTTGACCGGTTCAACAGTTTTTTCAATTTGGACTGATTTTTCTAGTTCACAATTTATCCGTTTTTTGTAACTTAAAACCGGACCAATGATCGATTCTCTGTTTAATCAATCTGATATATCAGTCCAATCTGATTTTAACAATACTAATACCAAGTGCGCTCTAGAATTCACCTATTTTAATTGTTATTGTCAATTAACCTCAAAACCTTAAATTTTCATTTAATTAATTAGGTCGAATTTTAAAATCTAATGAAATAATAATAACTATTTTTCAAAAACTAATGATGTTTTAGTCCAATTAATTGAGGTCCTGGGCCAAAATATCTAAAGTTCAAAATTCATTTATGTAGGTGTGGTATTTATTTGACAATTTGTATGAGATTTCTGATTTGTATTGTAAATGTAGTGATTAAAAAGAAATTATTTTTCAAAAAAAGAAAAAAAATCAATTTGGGCTTTCTATCTATCCAATCCATAAAAAGAAAAGACGGAGAAGAAAATTGTCCAAAGAATCCCTAAAACAGATCAATTCAACGGTCAACAATCTCCCCTCTCCTCCGCCTCCGGCGCATATTACTATAAGACAATGCCAGATCTAACCACACAAGTCCCAATCCACTGAACCCCTTCCATAACTTCATCAAAGGCACAAAACCAAGCGCTTTTCACCCATCTCCTTCCTTTCCTTATCTCTCCTGCAACAACTCACCCCTTAAAAAATTAACATGGCACACCACACCACCCGCAGGCGCATTTTAGCATCCTCTGACCCCCCTTCTCCTCATAACTCAATATCATCATCCATGGATCCTTCTCTCAAAACCCACACCAAACCCACCAAAAACCCAGATCCCATAATTCCTTCTAAACCATTTTACATGTCTAATCCCTTGTCAAAACTAAACCCAGTTCATAAAATTAGCTCAATCACCCATAAAGCCAACAAAAATCCACCTCCAACTTGTGCAGATACCCATTTGCAAGCTAAAGCCTTGACTGTTTCTGCTGATTTTGATGGGTCTAGGCTTTCAATCATCAAACCAAAGCAACACCAACAGCAAAAGAGAATAGAGTCAATAGTGGAAAAAGAGAAAGTCAAGAAATTGTCATCTAGGGGGTTGGCGGAAAAGAAGAAAGTTCAAGAAATGGTAGTGAATAATGTAAAGAAGAAGGGAAATAAGGAAGTGAAGGATCTAATTGAAGGGCTTGATATTAAGAGGATGACAGTTTCTTGTGGTGGTGGTGGTGGTAGAAGAAGATCCTATTGTGGTTCACAAGTGGAATTGGCTGATTTTCTGGCTAATAATGGTGCTAAAATTGTATCAGTTGATATGCCACCATTTATGCAGATCCATGCTGTTGATTGTGCAAGGAAGACTCATGATAGTCTTGAAAAGTTCACCTCTAAGACCCTTGCACTTACTCTTAAGAAGGTAATTATACTAATTACATTGTGATTAGTTAATATTTGGATTATTTTGTTGGTTTTGTGATATGGGTTTTTGAATTTGGTCACTGATAATTGATGAAGTTCTGTTTTTTATCTTTTGCAGGAGTTTGATGTGGTTTATGGACCGGCATGGCACTGCATTGTGGGGACAAGTTTTGGATCTTTTGTGACACATTCAGTTGGAGGGTTTCTCTATTTCTCAATGGATCAAAAGTTGTACGTTCTCTTGTTTAAAACTACAGTACAAAGAGCAGAGTAAATCATTGAATTGCATGATTTGGAAATTGAAGCATTTCTAGAATAGTTAGGTTAGTGAAGCTAAAAGATAAAAAAACAATTGTTGTCCCTTTTGCAGCTTGTATATTGGTTTTGCTTAGGCATTAAAGCAGTATATGAAATGGAAATTTTACCTTTTCTCCAGTTCAAGGACTTTTTCGTTCAGTGGTCTTAACTTTTTAAACATTATTTGGTAATTGAGCTGGGGTCTAGGATAGAGATAGCCCCACTACCTAGCCCACATTGTTATTGTTACTATATGTTCTTCAATACTAAATTAAATTGTTTTCTGTTCTTATTTCTCTTATTTTAAGGTTAACAAAATACTAATTGCCTTGTTCATTAGAACTCTAGATTAGTTTTTCTTTAATGGGTAATCTTGAGATCACCTGGCTTTGAAACCAAAGTAGAACTATGCATTAAAGGAGTGAAGGTGAGGTTCATGATCATAAGCTTTTCTAATGTTGATTTGGTATTAAAGTTGAAACTGTATTTTCGAAAATACATCCCTTTAAATCCTTTCAATGGTTTAATTGTTTTAAAGATTTTATGATCAAAATCTGTTAAATCTACCTCAAAAATAATCTTTGATTCCCTTTAATCAAAATTAATACCAAACAAATCCTAAGATCTCTTTAAGAGTAGTTGTGTCATGGCATTCATGACAAGTTGCTGGAGTTGAAATGTGGCAATTGGCAAGCTGTGATTGGGACCAGAGTTTAAGGACTGTTTGTCACCAGGCCATTAATTCTATGTTTCACTTAAGTGTATGGGGTAACTTATACTGCAAAGTCTGTTTAAAGAATGATGATTGTCTCCCACTAGAGGGTCCAATGCCATATTAATAGAAAAGCTAATGTCCAATTTTCTATTGATTTGTAAATTTAATATATGTACTTATAAATTTTAATGTTATTGTTCTTTGAGTGAGATATACTTTTGTAATTGATACTAACAAGCCCCCTTAGTTAAGTTAATGAATTTCCTGATTAGTAGACGCTCAACAAAGTAAATTTACGTTTGCAAATGAATTTCAAGTGGAATAATGATAAAATAATAAAAAATTCATAAGTGAATGGAAGTAAAAATCTAAAATAAATCAAGACTATGTTAGTATTAGGGATTGTAAATGAATGATTTTGAATAATTATGAATTCGATACAAATCACTCTATTCGTAGATGAAATTTCAGAAAATCTCTCATTTTAATTATTAAATTTTATGAATTTTAACACTTATTCACTTCATTTATAAGCTTATATGTACACGGCTACATTCACTTTAATAATTAATTTTTTTAAAGTTAATTGAAGTAAATCTTCTATTTATGCAAGTCAGAGTATGCTTTACATGATGTTAATTGTTGTTTTGGTCAAAAAGTAGCATTCAACAAAATCACATAAAGTATATGTTTTGTTTGCAAAATTTAATTTAACTTTAGATCTAATCTGTATTTAATTGATGACTTGTCAAAGAAAACATCATCAAACACTTTTTCCCAGTTGTAGGCTCCACCAAGAGGCATGGGGCCTCTTTAGTGTTCTACTATTCTTTCAACGTGGTGGGGTATTTGGCTCTATTGCATGACTGCTCAAAGGGCGAGGACCCTCGTCTAGGCCATGTCTCACGGTCAGGTTGCTTTTTTATTATTATTATTATAATTATTATTATTATGTCAAAACATACCCAATTTCACAACCAAATTTGAGTGAAAAAATTTATAATTTTATTTCATTTACCTCACGACTACGAGCCAGTTTGGTTTTGTTTTTTTCATATGTTTTTAATTTTTATTTTTTTTTAATATTTTATTTATAACCATTTTTTAATATCCGATTTTTAGAGAAATAAAATAAATTATTCTTTTTCTAAAAACAAGTGGAAAAAAACAAAAATAAAAAAATAAAATAAAATTTTAAATTTTTAAGAATGTTTCACTGTAATACCAAATTGACCCTAAATAGAATACTTAACAAAAATTATCTTATTTTATACTTCAGCTTGTTTAATAGTTTTATTATCTAGAATTATTCTAAATTTAATTAAAACTCACTCTTATTATTCGTATTCATCCCAAAAGGTGATTTGATTTGCAAATACTATCTAAACCGTTCAAATTTGTTTAATTTATATATATTTAATTTATCATTTTATAGAAAATATTTTAATAATCATATAAAACATTTAATTTCTTTCTTCTTTTTAATAAAATACTCTAAAATCTTATTAATAATAATATAAAGTATTTATTTATATTTAATTAATATTTATGTAAATGAAAATTTAGTATATGATATTCAACGTAATGGATAATTATTTTTATATTAGTAATCATTTCAAATCTATTTATAAATATCTAAATTCTAAATAATCAGATGAAGGTTGGATGTTCGAAAATATCTTGCTCATTGTCATTTATACTCAATAATTAAATTTTTTTTATAATTTACAATTTATTTATAGATATATTTTTAGTGTCAGAAAACCCTTTCACTATATGTATGACTACAATATTTATAATATTTTTTTATCAAACAAAAATATAAAATTTTCAATCCACTATTCATTGGATACAAAAAAGTTATTATAAATAAATCAAGTGTGATCTGGTTAGTTTTCTCGTCTTTTTTAATAGTGTGAGAAGTGAGATATTTCAAATTCAAATTTCTCAAACTACAAAGAGTTATTACTAATTTTATAAGAGATGTTAAAAGGAAGGGTTACTCCATATTATATAATCTATAATATTATTTCGACCCATTAGATTTCGTTAATAAAAAATAAAATAAAAATAAAAAATAAAAAGTGCTACAAGTTAAAAATTTCATAATATATTTCTCACTTAAAATTAAAAATCTCTTACATGCCAAGACATAATCTTATGATAAGTTTATATGTGATGTAATCAATAGACCGAGGTTTGAATACCCCATCCCTCAATGCTCAAAAAAAAAAAAAAAAAAAAATAGAAATCCTTTAATAGTTGTATAAAGCATTTGGGCTTAAACTAAGGGTCGTGGACCAACAGTACCTTAACAAGTTTAAGAAATTCTCGTGAAGCCAATGTCAATCTGGGTTAAACTCAGTCTTTGAACACTTTTCTATGGGTTTGAGCTTTGAAGGTGTATTATTGTAAATTGTAGATATCAAACTCTCTCTTTTATACTTTATCAAGATATAATATCCAAATCCCCAATAGTTCTTGTTCAGTATCAATCAATTTGAACTATAGAATTAATTTTACAAATAATAAAATTTGAGTTAATTATGTAATTTAAAATTCATTTTCTAATAAAGAACTTAATTTAATTTAATTATAATGAATTTCATAAAGTAAAATGAATATTTTCATTCATATCAAATATAAATATATAAAACTTGAAATCAATATTATAGAATTTAAAAAAATTCATTTATATTATAAAGATAAGGAATTTTTGTATGAAAACAGGTCAATATATGATGAATTCATAGACGTAATCTCAAAAATAAACTCATTTAATATATATTTGTTAGATGTTTATCTTGTTTTTCAGTATTATTGGAGGAAGATTCAAAGTGAAATTTATTGCTTAGATCATATATGCATTTTACTATTAAGTTATGTTTAAGCTAAGTGTATTATTTCTATACAATTATTTAATGCACTTTATGCTAATAAATATATAGATTCATCTAAATTATAAAAAGTAAATCCCATTTAATTAATGAAGATGCATAACACTATGGATTGAATAATTTTCAACTTTTATAAATATAAATTGGTTACTCTTCTGTTTCGTATTTTAAAAATTAGATTCAATTCTCATTTAAATCAATCAAAATTAACTTGATTAAAAATCAATCAAATATCATTTTAAAAAAGCACACCAAGGTGACCCGATTTCTCATTTTTAAAAAAATCATATAAAGGCTTAATCTAATAATTAATACATATATGATTTGAACAATAAATTTTTAGATTTGAATCCCCTTCTGCAATGCTAAAAAATTTCATTTGAAAAAAATGTAAATAAAAACAAATATTATTTATTTTTAAGATAAGAAATAGAAGATAAATTAAAAAATAAATTGAGTTGAATTGATTCCTTAATTATTTAATCAGTCCAAACCAATTTGGATATTTCAATATTCAAAGTAATATTGCTTTTGCTTCTGCCCTTGTCCATCCCTTAGCTTGCTTCTTGTTAAGTTTAACATTTTTTTTTTTTTTTTTTTTGCCAAATTTTGTTAAGTTTAACATAATAGAACTTTTCCCTCAAACCTTAATTATGAGCAAAGGTACTTCAAAATTTCAGCTAAGATCATCAATTTTATCCAAAAATTGTAATTTAATTTCCAATCAATGAAAAGCCAAGAATAAACAACTCCCTTCATCCAAAAATAATAGTCTATATTTCTCTTTTGAGACCAAAAAAAAAAAAAAAAAAGAATTCCCATTTTAAGTCAAATTTATTATTTTATTTCCAAATATACCTCTTAGTATACTTAAATAGTAAAAGAAATACAATTAATATTCTTGCCAAAATAAAAATACATTATTATTTGTGGACAGAATAAGTAGTATTTTGTATGGATAAGTACATATGCTCCCTTATCAATATATTTATGTTTAAATTCTCTCCTTAATACTATAAAAAAAAAAATTATATTGTGAACCCTTAATTTTACACTCTTTAATATGCATTTGAACTCTAGAGACACCTAAACTCGGTAAACAGACCTCCGAAAGTTGAAATCGCCAAAATCTCAAAAATCAAGAATCCGAACCTCGGGACCCGAGACCCATCTCTCAAGCTTCTAAATCATCCTTATATTATCCAGGATTGAATACGGAGCACAACGCAACTAGAATCATAAAAAACGGAGTTAAAACATATCAAAACGGCGAAACCGGGCAACCAGTGACCGCATAGGCCACTTTGGTGACCGCACAAGGGTTGTGCGGTGTGCAGTTCAAAAGTGCCTCTATACGGTCACCATAGCTCATGTGCGGTCCAAAAAGTTTCGTGTGCAGCTTCAAAACCCTCGTGTACGGTCCCAGAACTCTCATGTGCGGTTTTGAGCTTCACAATGTTAAATCCCACATCAAAACTTCATGGTTTTGACGTCCAATCTTCTCCCTATATAAAAGAGACCCCCCAGCTCATTCAACACCTCAAAGCTTGCTCACACATCCCTTGGCTTGCCTGATTAGCCTTTGCATCAAGCGAGCCATCCCCCTAAGCTTGGTTCGAAAGAAACGAGCTCCCCAGTTTCTTTTATTTCTTGCTTTACTATTGCTTTTTTGCTTTGCAAAGCGAGATTGGGTTGCGACTTCCCAAATGGACCCGCCGAGTCAAAAGTTTCCCGCCGTCCGAGGCAAGTTAGCCGTCGACCGAGACAAATCTTTGTTGTCCCAAAGTCGCTCAAGCGCAAGGTAAACTTCTTTTCCTTTCTCTTTTCATTTTATTTATTTTATTTTTCTTAGTTAGTTAATTAAATTGGTTTATCTAGGTTGTTAGTTAATTAAAATCTGAAATAATTAATCCAACTTGATAATCAATTAGGTTAACTAATTAATCAACCCATCAATTAATCAATCAATTTGAAACATGATAAAAGGTTTAAACTAAACAAACCTCCTTCGCAAAAAGGGCGAACTATGTGGATTTTGATTTCCATTCAAAGGGATACGTAGGCATGCTTGTCTAAAGCATCAAATCCAATTAAAATAAATTTTTCCTTCTCTTTCATCTTCTTCACATAGTTTAGGTTTGATGTTTTCATTTATTTCTTTATTTTATTACTTTTATTATTGATTTAATTTGGGAAATGTGTGACTCATCTAGAACCCATAAGGGCTAGAGGGAGTATCCCTTAATTTGGTTTATTTGTAAATTTAACATTTCTATTGTTTTTTTATTTAATTCTTTTACTGCTTTACTTTAATTCATGCATTGTATAATTGTTCATGCATTATAATTGTTCATGAAATTATTTTAAGCCATTTTGTATTAAATTTGCCAAACTATTAAATGAACCGAAAACCTAGTCCCCAAATCCTCATTTGTAATCGAGAATTAGCGCACTTTTTCATTGGATAAATACTTGGAGTCATTTATTGGGTTTTTTCCTTAATTTTTTTCAAATAAAATAAAATTAAGGTAGCGACTCTCAAATCAATTTTTAAAATCAACCAATCTAAACTCGAGGGTTCCATCGTGAGTTCAAACCCGAAATGAGCATTTCAATTTCTTCTAGCGGATCGAACCGGTGCTCAGGCGATGCCGTTATATATATATATATACATATATATATATACATATATATATATACATATATATATATATCTTCTCTTCTCAAGATATATATCCTGAATACAAAATTCAAATTTGAATTCTTCCTTATCAATACTTTAAAATAAAAATATTTAAGAGTGTTAATTTAGATAATTAGCCATTTAAAATTATTGGGCTTTTATAATTTGTTATCATACCTATTCTTTATTATTTTACACATAAAACTAAATTTTAAATCCACAATAATTTAAAATAATCAATTATTCAAACCAACCCTAAAATTATTTCTTTTGATTTTCAAACATGAAATGGAATTAAGAATATATTTTACTTATCCAAATGAAAAACCAATCAATTTTTAAGATGTTTTGAAGATCATTTGTAACTTTTTTTTCTTTATTTTAATTGGAATTTGCCACGTAATATTGACATGCATTGATGTAACAGTGAAAATAGCCGAAAATTTGATTTTTTTTATGTAGTTATTAAAGTTCAATTTATTGCAAGTAAATACCTAATGTTTTTTTTTTTTTTAATCAGAGATCAATTGAGAGATTTATCAGGTCAAAACTTCATTGAAGTGAGTGATGTAAATGACACGTCACTCCAGCTATTTAACTGAGCACGCCACCTCAGATTCATATCATTCAAAATTTAGTGATCACATTAGAAAAATCTCCCAAATTAAGTGAATTTTGGGGTCATTTACCCGAAAAAATAAAAAAATTATCATCATCATCTCACCTACCACCGACAAAGGAACCATGTTGATATATATATTATTGTTTTTATATTATTTTATAGGAAAAAGTACAAAAAAAAAAATCTCATGTGATTTAATCATTTTTATACTTATGGGTCTATGAATTTTTTTTTTTTTTTACAAAATGAGGCCTGAGCTTAGCGTCGTTAGCAGTTTGAGGTCTTTGTTATTAACACTATTAGTGAGTGCTGATGTGGCAGATGTGAGTCCCATTTTTTATTTTTTAATAATAAAACATATCCATGTGGGTAATTAGCAAATTTTTTAAAAAAAGAAAAAAAAAACTAAGAAAAGATTTCCAATTAAAGGATTATATAATAAACTAAAAAAAAAATCCAGATAAAGAGATCTAACTACACAGATCAAATAAGAGATCTAACAAATAATCTAAAAAAAATCGAACAAATTACAACAAAAAAAAACATAAATCTAATGAAAGCAAACAAATTAAAAATCATATCATAAATCGTTATAATAATGATCTATTTTAAATTTAGTTTCACAATCCGTTGATTTTAACATAAATCAAAATGGAATGCAAGATCAAACAATAAAAAACAGCAAACAATAGAAACTAGCAAAATTTTCCTTCAAACTTTTTATGATCGTTATTCATTATACCAAACATATACATTACAAATCAAACTTTTTTATGGATAATGATGAGTTTGAATCACCTCGTACTGTTGATAGAGAGTTCAGCTAGGGTAGGACCTGTGGATAGAAAAAAAAAAAAAAAAAAAAAAAGGTCAAATGCTCCTGGGAGCTAACCTCTGGAGGAGCCTCCAACGCTCAAGTCAGTGAGCTGGTCTAGTGTTTTGAAAGCATATAAAGAGAGAGAGTAAAGAGAGGAGAGAAGTAGAGAGAGGTTGGTTCTAACCTCTTTTACCTTCTTCCTTACCTATTTATAGGGGAGACTATGGGCCCCTATGTATGCGTGTCATATGACTATTGGAGGTCATTTTTTGTCCTTATCAAAAGCCGCCCACTACTTAGTCCGATCAAGCGTATCGAAGAGCGGGCTAAGGGAGTAGATAGGTTCTTTCATTGCTTGTGATTCATCTATGCTGTAGATAAAATAGCTAATCTGACGGCATCTAGTGGGCTCGATATGAAGGCTATAAGATGCCTGAATGAGGAGGCGAGCAAAGGAGCTCAGTATGGAGTCAATTGAGTGCCTAAATGATGAAGCGAGCTGAGGAGCTCAATGTTGGGACAGTCAGATGCCCGTATGATGAGGCGAGCACAAAAGCTCGGTGTTGGGGCAATCAGATGCCCGTATGATGAGGCTAGCGTAGGAGTTTAATATGAAGGCAGCTGGATGCCTAAATGATCTTATTGCCTACCGAACCAAGGCTTCATGCCTCATCTTGATGAGGGCTTTTGCCTAGCCTTGACTATGTCTTATCGCTTGCCGAACCAAGGTGTGGTCCCAAGTATGGCAATCCTAAAAGAGGGGGGGGGGGGGGTGTGTGAATAGGATTATTAAAAAGTCTAATGCAAATAAACACCCTATATGCAATAATTTCCAATTTCAAATAAATAAACTAAGGAAATTAAGTTAAAGAAAGTTTAGCCAAAATTTATAGTGGTTTGGAGCACAATCGCCTCTCCTACGTCCACTTCTCTTAAATCAAACAGATTTAGGGTTTCACTAAACAACTGGGATTTCACCCAAAGCTTTACAAGCTTAGTTCTTCGGGATTTCACCATTTACAAAAGATTTTACGGGATTTCACTCAATACACACTCAAGATACAATGATTTTTGTGTTTAAAGTCTCACAAGACTTGGATACAAGCTAGGTTAAAAATTACAATGAAATACACTAGTTTTGAATGAAGAACACTTAAAAAAATGAAAAGATTGAGCTTAGTATTCAAAAACAGAGTATAATTCTCAAAGAAGCTTTTTGATTTGTATTGCAATTGATTTTCACTTGGCAAGAGTTATCTTCTTCATTTGAACCTTCTAATATTTATAGGAGCAATAAATGTGACTGTTGAGCTCTTAAACCAAGTAAAAACAGCTCCCTCTAAGTCTCCAATAGCTATAAAATCTTTCAGATTTCGTTTGATGTGACATATTCATGGTCGTGAATTTTGAAGTCAAGGCCATGACTTTTGGAGTCAAGGCCATGAAATATGAGTCAAGGCCGTTACTTTCTAGATGAAAAATTCTCAAAAGCTCTATGTGTCTTTTTCAAGGTGGTTAATTTATTTGTCAAGGCCGTGAATCATGATTTAAAGAATTCTTAAGGCTGTTGTCTCTTTTTCAAGGCCATGAACCAAGAGTCAAAGCCGTGAAAATTTTTCCTCGCAATTTTTAATCTTCAAATTCATATCAATCAAGGGGGTGACTTTAATCAAGGTGATGAGTTATGTGAATACCTGTCAATATACTTAACACACAACTTAACAATTTACATTAAACTCATATATTCAATAAATTTAGGCTTAATTAAACAAAGTTTTGGAATTATCAAAATATGAAAGAGACAACACAAGGCTTTATGCCCCGCTTTGTCGAGGTCCTTTTGCCTTGTTTTAATAAGGGTTTATTACCTGTCGAACCATGACTTTTGCCCAGACTCTTTTGGCTTTTCTCTTTCTTGCTTGGAGTTGCCTCCTTTTTTCTTTTGGGCTAGTGTGCCTTGCTTTGACAAGGGCTTTAGTGCCTAGCTAAGTAGGGCTTTGGTGCCTAGCTGAGTAAGGCTTTTTGTTGCATGCAACTCGCATATTGATTTGAATAGTTTGATTTTTTACCAAGTCGAACACTATTATTCGTACCATATGACAAATTTTGTAATCTTTCCTGCCACAAACATAGACTATACAAGCATGTTTAAAGATCAAATAAAAGATGCATGATTTGCGAATCACAAATTCATGCAAGATGCTCATTTTGGTTATATGGAAATATTTTCAGAAAAATCAACATTTTTAGAAAAATATTCATATGTGTCATGCGAAGTCCGAGTAGACTTTGACAAAAAGAGCATGTTGCGAGCTCGAATCATGCATTTCATTTAGTAATGAATTTTAATTAAATCATGTGCAATGACCAATATATAAAAATTTTGTACACTTTGAGAGACTCTTACTCCCCCGCAAAAATAATGGATCCGTTTGGAATCCATTTTAGGAAAATAATTTGCTTTAAATATCAATTTTGTTAAGCAGTAATTTGCATGTGAAGTGTCATTTAAAATTCACGATAATTTATATACTACTCATATGTAAACATTTATATTGCATGATTATAGCAAGTAATTTATTCATATAAAATTATTAACATATTCGCATCATATTTAAGCAAATAATAATGTGAACTTAAATTTTAAAACATGAAAATATAGAAAATATAAGAATGGCCTCGGAGATGGCTTGAAATAATTTCCAAATCCATAAAAATGCACTGCGAAGTGGAGAATCGACTCTTTACAGTTTGTTTGATTAATTTGCAGTATTAATCCAGTATGGAATTTCGACGAACTAGCTTCGAATTCGCGATGTATGCGTGAAATGCAAAATTATGCTCATTCGAAGTTGCGGTGACGCATGGGGTCCACTCGCTAATGTCGTAACAAGTTTTGGAGGTAAGGAGGATATCACCAGATTCGTCTCAATGTCAGAATTTCAAAAGTACCATTTGGAGAAGAGGGGAGTCCATTGGAGCAAAAATCTGGATCGGTCGAAATCTTCAGTTGAAGTTTTCGTAGCCAGCAACCTTTGATCGGAACATGAGCCGCCATTCTTCGACGGTTCCTGTTGCGGCTACTCTGCCTGAGGTTGCAGGAGGGTGGCAATCCTAATGCTGGTGGCAGTGTCATTCGACGATCACCAGAGATGGATGAATCAAGGGTCACAACCCCACTTTCTCTCTCCTAGCTTTTCTTACTCGATTTGCTTCTTTCTATTTTCTGTGCCATTTTTTATTATTTTGTTTTTTTATTTTTTGATCAGATAATGATGATGACTCAAATTTGTGATGAAAAAAATGATAGTGACCGAAAATGTCGACTCCAACAAAAATAGAGAGTTAGGAACACGACTTTACTGTGATGGTCCTCATAGATAACGTCATTTTAATGAGTATGAATCAACTCGTACTGTTGATGGAGGGGCCAACTAAAGGTAGGACCTGTGGACAGAAAAACGAGGGTCAATGGCTCCTGGGGAAGCCTCCGATGCTCAAGTCAATGAGTTGGTCTAGTGTTTTGAGAGCATATAGAGAGAGAGTAAGAAGAGAAGAGAAGTAAAGAGAGGGAGCTTCTAACCTCCTTAACCTTCTTCCTTACCTATTTATAGGGAATAATAGAAACCTCCTTATGTACGCATGTCCTTTGACTATTGGAGGTCATTTTTTGTCCTTATCTAATAAAAACAAATACAACTACTAATATTACAAATACCAATTAATAATTAAATGTGTTAAACATGGAAACTTTGAAAAACTTTGAACATGTTGCCAGTGTTTTCCCTCTTGGAAACTGTCCAAGCAAAATTTTCTTGGCCAAGAAACTTAATTAATTAACTATCTACTTAGTAATTAATTAATACATACCTTATCTATCTTCAGTTTGAAATTATTCGATTCCCAGCTATATTTGCATGGATTTAACTAGGAGAGGAGAATCTAGAGTTGTCGAAAGTGAAATTTGGATCAAATTGTACATTTCCAAAAGGGTTTTGTTCGAATTATGGTGCTGTAACGCACTCAACCTACGGTTGCGCTCCTTTGAGATCTAAACCAGCAAATCAGATTTGGGTTGTTATACGCGAGCCAAGACATTGGAGAATCGGCGATGGCAGCAAGCTTGTGGGTGATCGAATCACAAGCAACTCAATTGTTGGAGGCAGTAGTTGTGCTTCGATTGGAGCCGATCTTGGCTAAAGAAGAAGTTGAGAATCAATGGTTCTTTGGAGGCCCAAAAGATAATCTTCCTATTTTTAATTTTCAGTTAATTTTTAATCTTTTCTTTTTTTATTAAATATAATACAAATATATTATTTTTTTTTTTTTTTCAAATTTGCTAATTACCCACGTGGATAATTCACGTGAGTATGTTTTATTATTAAAAAATAAAAAAGTGGGATTCACATCTGCCACGTAGCGCCACCTTAGCGCTCATTAACAGTATTAGTGTTAAATACCTCAAACTGCTAACGGCACCAAGCTCATACTCTATTTTATTAAAAAAAAAAAATTCACAGACCCATAAGTATGAATGAGCATCGGTCAATTCGGTTTGAACCGGTAAAATCAAACAAACTGAAATGATTAAAATGTAAAATCGAACTAAGTCGAACTGCATGTAAAATCAAAATTTAACCAAACTAAAAAATTTGATTTGATTCAGTTCGACAATTGAGTTTGAGTGAGAGGAAATATACATATATATATCAATCTCCATTGAATTTGATGAAAATGCAAATTAGGAGCAGAAAATGGGTGGAAAGTGGTGGTGATGCTGGTTAAGGCGGTTCACAAGGTGGCAATAGCTAAAAAGTGGCAGCACCTGAATGATTATTACTCATTTCATTTCAATTTAATTGTCATTTTTTGAAAAAAAAATAATAATAAATATTTATCGTTAAGTATTAATGATTTTTTTTTCAATTTTATCCTTATTCATTATGAGTGAAAATATTAATAAAGATAGAGATCAAAAAATAATTGGTATTTTAATCATATTAAATTATTTTTCACTATAATTAAGACTATTTAATAAGTTTTTTAATATTTATGCAATAACTTAAAACGATTATTATTTTGAAATAGAGGTAGTATTATTTATTTTTGCCAAATGAATGATTATTACTTATCTATATAAATTATACATACACATACTAAAATGTTAAATATACAATAATAATAATTAAACATATAGGCACACTACAAGTCAATCTTTTAACTTTTTTTTTTTTTTTAATTTGACAGTTGGAATTAAATTTAACATGTAATTTTTTTTTAATGCTATTTAACAATTATTGTGCATACAATTAAATATTATTACATTATTTTAGTTATAGATACATAGTGACATATTTATATTTTAAGAAAAAAAAAATACTTGTTAAAATTAAAAATAATTTTAATGCTTAAACATATACAATCACACTTTTTTAAGTACGTATACAAAATTTTAGGATGTATAATTATATTAAATATTTTATAAAAATAGTGTTTGAATAATATTATTATTTTATTAGGTGAGAAAAATATTATAATGAATTAAATGTAGTTAAGATTTTTAGAAATATATTTAACCATTTCTATAAAATTAATTTTACAGCCACTCAAAAATCGAGGAAATTCTGCAGTTTGGGGTAATTAATTAATGGGTATATGAGATCATCATTAAAAAAAATATAAACATAAATTGCAAGTGAAATTGTCTCCGACCAATGTATAATTACATGTCTCACAGTTTTTTGTTTCTTGTGTGGCATTAAATATATGCAAACCTAATTAATTGTTAATAGTTTGTCAATTGAAAACAGCAACGTAACTAATAACCATCACATAAGAGCCTAGGTATTTCGATTCAGTTTGTTCTATTCAGATTTTTTATATTAAAAATTAAATCGAATCAAAATAATTAATTTTTTTATATTTAAAATTAAAATCAAATTGATTTATTTTAAAATCGAATTGAATTGCTTAATTGATTCGGTTCAGTTATTCGATTTTATCAAAATAATACTCACCTCTATTTATAATATAAAAAGATCAAATCACAAATTTTTTTTTATATATATATTTTCCCTTATTTTATATTAATTAAAGAAAGAAAAATCAAAAATCAAAAGAAGCATAAAGCAAGAATTGGTTTTCCAAATGTGGTGATGAAGGTCTTGGTGGCTGATAATAGCTTCAAGCTTCGGTAATAGTAAGAAATGACTTAGAGCATCCATAACAAACTCTTAAATTTCACTCTTTCTTTATTATAGGGAGTATACTCAATAATTAGATCTCCAAGAGACTCCCTAATTCATCATCATTCTCTAAAATATTTTAGGAATCACAATCTCTCTTCTTAAACTTAAGAAGGGAAAAAATGGCTCCTAAAAATATTTTATTATTTCTTTTTCTTTTTTAAGGAGAGAAAAATTATAGATTTTTTTTATGTAAAAAATAAAATAGTAATTTTATTAATAAAAAATTGAATAGAAAGTGAAATAAGAAGTATTTTTGGAATACATATGAGTTTTAAGATAAATTAAAATATAAAGTTGAATTATTTATAATTTAATAGGGAGTTATATAGGGAGTATTATTAAGAATACTCATAAATTTTGGAAGGGTCGATCGGTGGTGGCAATTTTTTGGTGGGTAACGACTTGACCGAAGACCACTAATTAAGCCAATAGATGATAAGAGCCTTGCATGTCGGCAGTGATAGGTTCACCATATTTCCTTTGCTGATGGTAGGTGAGATAATGATGGTAATATTTTTTCTTTATTATCATTTGATTTTAGAGATTTTTTTAATATGATCATTTAACTTTGGGTGACAAAGATTTGAGGTGGCATTCACTTAACTTTGGGTGACGTAGATCTAAAGTGGCGTCCTCAATCAGATAGCTGGAGTAACGTGTCATGTCATATCATCCACTCTGATGGAGTTTTGGCCTAAATCTCTTAGGTGACTATTGATTAAAAAAAATAAAACATTAGATATTCGCCTACAACAAAATAAATTTTAGTAATCACATTATAAAAAAGTCCAGAATTTAAGTATTTTTGGGGTCATTTAACCATTTTTTCTCTATAGACTCTCTCTATATATTTCAAACTAATTATTGTTAATTTGTGTTTTATGCATACTGTTATTTCATATTTTATTAAATTATATTTAAATAATAAACATTAAACTTAAAATAATTTGTATTATTTAATTAAGTGTTTCTAATTATGACTTAATTAGAGAATGATATATATATTAAAATATTAAATGTGACACATATGAAAATTTTAATTTGAACAACTCTTAAGATCAATTTTATGTATCAGTTAAAAAAAAAAAAAAAAAAAGATCAATTTTATGTATGTGTATATATGGATTTTGGTTTTAAAATTATTTATCCACCACTCCTACTTCCAACTTTTCAGTTAATATTTTATCATTAAAATTTTCTAATGTTCTTGTTCAAAAATAAAATTTCTAATGTTCTACTGATATATTGGTTGTACGGAGAATAACATAGTTTTGCTTTTTTATGTGAATTTACTCTTATACATGTAATTAATCAACCTCTTAGTTTTCCGCCCTTATATAGGTATTTGATTTATTTGAATTTGTTTCTTATTTATATTGAATTATAATATAGTTGTCAAAAAAAAGAATAATAATAATAATAATATTTGTCATTTGAGACTTTACTATTATAATGATATTTATACAGTATATAATATTTCATAAAAAAAAAAATACGAATGTATTATATTTATAAATATAACATAATTAATGATAGTGCATCTCTCCACTAGAAGTAATATATTTAAATTCGAGTTATTTTTTGAGGGACCAAAAAATAATACGATATTCCTAACAAAATCTATATTAAATAACTCACCTCGTATTTTTTTAAAAACAAAATCTAAAATCTAAAGTAGAAGCACACATGGTAATTAAAACCCAATTAACTAAAAAATTAAAGAAAGAAAAGCTAAATTAAAAGAAGGAATTAGTCATTCTCAAAAACACACCCATCAAAGAATTAAAGAGAGTATCAATGTTGAATGCAACCCCAAGCATGGAAATAATTAAAGAGGCTTTTTAATGATTAATTACATTTACTTAGCTGAGTATACAGTTTTTAGCTAAGCAAGTTAGGCATTTGATGGGAGCATTTGCATATAGCTTCAAATATTAATCTTTCTTGTGACAAAATAAGAGGTTAGGCATTGATAGTGATCACATTTGGCTAGCTGTTCTTTTGGATACATCTCTCTCTCAATAAATAAATAAATATATATATATATATATATATACTTTCAAAATTAATTAATTAATTTCTACATTACACACACACACACACACACACACACACACACACACACAAAAGGTAAATAGCTTGTGAAAGATGTAATAGACAATAATTCTTTGAATGGATTGTGATAGTCTTTGGGCAAGTTTTGAGGTTTAATTGGATACTTTTAATCCACTTGATTTGTTAAAGTAAATCATTAAGATAATTTTATATTTCAAACACATTTAGTATAAAAAGAATAAATTTTATTATAATATTTCTGAAATTTTATCATAGTTAACACTTTAATTCCTGTTATTTTGAAATTAACACTTTTAATGTCTAGACTAATGTAAATGATGGGTGCAAGATTTTGAAAGAATTAAAATATTTTATAAAATGATAATTCAAAAATTAAATATAATATTTTAAAATTTTAAAATTAAAGTATTATATAAATTGAAATATCAAGAATTAAACTGTAATAGACATTCATAATTTTATTAATAAAAACTAATTAACGTATTAGATTATTAATAAATTTTAGAAATTAAAAATATTAATTTTAAAACAATAAGTTTAAAATATTAATTATGATAAACGTTTTTTTAGGTGAAAAACAAACTTCATTCAATCAAATAGGCAAATTGGCTTTAGAATTGTCAGCAGACAGATTCAAAAATATTAATTATGATAAACTTAATAGTAATTTATTCTAAAAAAATATTCCCTCCATTTTTTTTTTATCGTTTTTTGTTGTTTCATAAAAATTAAAAAATAATTAATTATTCTAAATTCTAAAAATAAGATGATTAAATTACTCTTATTAATTATAAAATAATAAATAATATGTGCATTAATTATATAGTAAATGATAATGATAAAATTAAAAAAAATAAAATAAAATTTTATTGATTTTTAAAATGATAGATATTTGAAAAAAAAATTCTTTCTAAAAAAAAAAAAGAATAGAGTACCATTTATCTATTTCCAAACTATATACCCTCTTTATTTATTGTTAGGTCTTCCAAAACATTGTGCATCTTTTGGAAGTGCTGCATGCCATCTCCCTAAAGTCTCTGCTTGTAATTGTGAGGAACTTGATCCCATTATTAATAATTTAATATTAAAATAAAACCATGATTAATATTAAAATAAATCCATCTCCATACTCCACGCCACATAAAATGCAATGTTTTACGTGCAGAGGAAAATTTATTACTTTATTTTACTTTTCACGACAATTGTTCCATTTTTTTTTATTCATCCATTTTTTATTTAAACAGTGAGATTGAAAATTGAATGTTTTAACCACTATTTTTAAATTCGGTCCAATTTTAAAATTAGTGAAGACAAAAAGTCAAGGATAAGATATTCAATCGAGGTCGAATTAAAATTTTAAATAATATTTATTATTTATTATTTATATGTTAAAAAATTAATATACATATAATTAAAATTAATGAAGGGTATTAGAGTAATTAATGAACATTACTTAAAATAAATATGAATTTGAAAAAAAATTATGGTAAATTAACTCATTAAATGGTTATTTTGATACCCAAATTTGAGTGAGTTGCATTATTCGATAGTGGAAAGTCTACTCGAATTTGTATTTTTCTACGTAAAAAATATGAATTTAAATATTCATGTACTCAAAATGGTGAATGAGTGAATAATAATTTAAAACTCAAAATAAGCTATATATTGAGGAAAGTGAGGGAGAAAAATAAGTTATCCCACATTGAAAAAATACAAAATTGAAATGAAGTATATATTCAAAAGTTCATCATTTCAATGCTAAGAAAATAGCTAATGAGGTTTTAGAAATTATTAAGGTGAAAATTCATAACGTGCCATATTTTATATTTTAAGAATGACTTAAAAATTGACTTTTGATGAAATCACGTCAGCAAGTTTTAAATATCTATTTTAAAGTTTTATATGAAGCAATGTCATCAAAATTTTTCATATTATTATATTTTTATAGGTTTTAATTAAAGTTTATACAGAACAATATATATAATATATTATATTTTTTTTTGGACCCTATATATATATATATATATATATATATATATATATTCAAAATTATCAAAAAATAATATCTAAATTTAATAAATAATAACAATAATTTATATATTTTAAAATATTGTAAGAAAATATAAATTAAATAAAAAAATATAATTAAAATAGCACGGGCTATATTTTAAAATATTATAAGAAAATATAAATTAAATAAAAAATAATTAAAACTCGAGCAATTCGTGAGTCACGACTAGTTTAATAGTAAAAACTAAAGATTAGATCCAACAGGTTTCATGTTGAACTTTTATCCATGTTGGGTTTAAGTTATATTTTATATAATTATAATTTATTTGTGTTTATTTTATGTCTAGTATTGTAGTATTATAATTGTAACTCTAGGATATGATTAATTGAATAAAAAAAAAAATTATCACCCTTCAACAAAAAATGTATTATAAGAGTTTAAATCAAAATAATAAATATTTATTCACAAATAAATTTTCATATTAGGTATTATAATTTATATCTATTAATTATATAATTTATTTGTAAAAGTCAACTAATTTTATATAATAAAACCAAGTTAAATTTATAATTTTATTAATTTAGAGTTTATAGTTATAAATTCTATCAAATTTAATAGGATTTGTTTTAAATATTATTAATTTTATAATATTAATAAAATAAAATTCAAAATGAATTTTTATTTACACCAAAATTAAAAAAATTTATAAAAAAAATTATATTTTTTTTATAGTTTTTCCTCATAATTGGAACTCCGATCAGAAAATAAATACATTAGACAACTCGGATAATTCTTAGGCTATAAAGTGGTTTTAATTACCAATTACTTAGGCGGTACATTTTGAAAGATAAACAATAATATAAACCTTATATTACTTAATATAAATATCTATAATCCATTTGCCGTTAGTTTTTTTTTTAAAAGAAATAAGAATTATTCATTAAGCATAAAGAGGGAGTTTAGACCTTTCAATACATTGAACTTGACATAAAATCAACTGCTATAGCAAGTTTATGAGCAACCTGATCCGTAAATTTATTAACACAAGTAATTTTAACATTAATTACATTATGTCAAGTTGTGGAATTCGGGTTTTTACTTCCACCAATAATAATAAATTCACCTTGAAACTATTGCACATGTGAATAGAATGAGAATGATTGTACTAACAAATCACCACAAGGTAAATTCCCAAGAAAAAGAAGTGGGTCACGAATGACACATTTAAGTACCAAGTCTTTTCTTAGCCAAAATTTTACCAAGACAAGTAATTTAATAGCACAATAATTCATTACAACTATACCCAACAATAGCTATTAAATAGACAATAGAAAGAACACCAGAATTTTAACGAGATTCGGCCAATTATACGTACGTCCTCGGACACTACCAAAATAATATTTCAATATTAACAAATAAATATTACAAGGGAGAGAGAAAACAATTAAGCTTTAGAAATAGGAGAAGGCTAATTGTGGGATGGTATAAACTAAAGGAGGGGAGTCCATTTTATAGCCTAAAGGACTTTCGTCTCCCTCCTAAAATCTCGAAGTGGGATTTGGCAAATAAGCCAACAAGATCAAAAAGTCAACAAATCTCCACCTTTAGCGAATTTTCAAATCCCAGTCAAACATTCTCTTACAAATCCAATCTTCAGTAGTGTCTGCAAATCCAATTATCAATTTTTAACAATATTGATCAAGTTCAAACAATGTTGAAACATGACCGCAGTCGCTACTTTTGTCATCATATTAGCAGGATTCTCAGTGGTCTGAATTTTCTGGATTATTACTCCACCTTCTTCTAGAATCTCCTGTATAAAGTGATATCGAACATCGATGTGCTTCGTCCTTGCATGATAAACCTGGTTCTTTGCTAAATGGATAGCACTCTGACTATCACAATGCACTTTGATATGCTTCTGTTCAATTTCCAATTCACCAAGCAACCCTTGAAGCGAAATTGTCTCCTTCACAACCTTTGTAATTGCTATATACTCTGCCTCTGTAGTAGACAAAGCAACTGTTGACTGTAAGGTAGACTTCCAACTAACTAGTGCCTTCGCAAGTGTAAACACATAACCAGTAGTTGATCGACGTTTATCCAAATTACTGGCATAGTCAGAATCACAGTACCCAACTATGCACTGACCATCTTGCTTATCCCGCTGAAATACCAAACCAATATCCACGGTATTCAGAATATACCGTAGAATCCATTTCACAACTTGCCAATGCTCCTTTCCAGGATCATGCATGTACCTGCTCACTACCCCAACTGCCTGTGAAATGTCGGGCCTTATACACACCATAGCATACATCAAGCTACCAACAACACTTGCATACGGGACCTTTGACATGTGTTCCCGTTCAGCATCATTCTTTGGTGACATGGATGCATTAAGCTTGAAATGAGGAGCAAGCAGAGTACTAACTGGTTTTAACTTCTCATTCATGCCAAAATGCTTTAGTACCTTTCTCAAATATTCCTTTTGAGACAAACAAAGCCTCCCCAATTTCTTATCTCTAGTTATCTCTATGCCGAGAATCTTTTTTGCTTCACCTAAATCCTTCATCTCAAACTCCCTGTTCAACTGAGTTTTCAATTTCTCAATTTCTACCTGACTCTTGGAAGCTATCAACATATCATCAACATAAAGAAGAAGATATATGTAGGATCCGTCTTGTAGCTTATGCAAATACACACAATGATCGTACTTGCTTCTTGTGTACTTCTGCCCTATCATAAACTTGTCAAATCGCTTGTATCACTGCCTTAGATATTGCTTTAATCCATACAACAATTTTTCAAGTTTACATACCATCTTTTCTTTTCCAGCAACTTTGAATCCTTCTGGCTGAGTCATGTAGATTTCCTTTTCCAAGTCTCCATGTAAAAATGCAGTTTTTACATCCGACTGAACTAGTTCCAAATTCAACTGTGCTACCAAAGCCAACAAAATTCTAATGGAGGAATGTTTTACAATTGGAGAAAATATTTCATTATAATCAATTCCCTCCGTTTGAGCGTAGCCCTTAGCCACCAATCTTACTTTGTAGCGGACATTATTCTTATAAGGAAGTCCATCTTTCTTTGCATATACCCATTTGCACCCAATTGCCTTCTTTCCCTTCAGAAGACTAGCTAGTTTCCATGTCTGATTCTTTTGAAGGGACTGCATTTCTTCATCCATGGCAATCCTCCACTTTTCTTGTTCTGAACTTTGGACTGCTTTATTATAAGTAGCAAGAACGTCGTCAATTATGATTAGTGATGCAAAAGCGACCATATTAGCATAACGAGCAGGTAGTTTAATGGTCCTCTTTCCCTTACTTAGTGCAATTGATTCATGTTGTTGTGAAGGTTCTTGGGTCTGAACCTCTTCTTCATCTGACTCTTCTTCTACCATAGGAGAGTCATCTTCAGTTTCTTCATGAGCTGGGACAATTCTGCTTCTATCAAACTCCACCTTTTTGGGAGTACCATCTGTCTGCTCCATATTTTCAAAAGTCACCTTTCTCAATATGGTAGATTCATTAAAGGTGACATCCCTGTTTAAGATTACTTTCTTTGTTTCTGGACACCAAAGGCGATAGCCTTTCACACCAGAGGTAATCCCCATAAAGATTGCCTTCTCTGCTCTTGGATCCAATTTTGACTCTTTAACTTGGTAATATGCAGTGGAACCAAACACATGTAAGGAATCATAATCTGTAGCAGGTTTTCCATACCATTTCTCCAATGGCGTTTTGCCTCAAATAGCAGTTGATGGTAGTTGATTAATGAGATGGCTAGCATATGTCACCGCCTCAGCCCAAAATTGTCTGCCCAACCCAGCATTGGACAGCATACACCGAACTTTCTCTAGCAATGTTCGGTTCATGCGTTCTGCCACCCCATTCTGTTGTGGTGTATTTCTGACGGTAAAGTGTCTGACAATACCTTCATCTTCACAGACTTTTACAAATGGATTATTTTTGTACTCTCCACCATTGTCTGTACAGAGACGCTTGATTTTTTTGCTTGTTTGAGTCTCCACCATCTTTTTCCATTTAAGGAAAATTCCCAACACTTCATCATTCGTCTTCATCGTATACACCCAAACTCTCTGGGAAAAATCATCAACAAAGGTAACATAATAGTGTTTTCCTCCCAATGAAGTTGTCTTAAAAGGCCCCCACACATCCGAGTGAACATAATCCAAAATAGCCTCGGTATCATGGATTACTGTACCAAATTTCACCCTTATCTACTTCCCTTTGATGCAATGCTCACAAAAATCTAATTTGCAAGGCCGTATTCCTTTCAACAATCCTTGATCTATCAGAAGTTTTAAGGATTTTTCTCCAGCATGTCCCAAGCGCATATGACAAAGCCTGGTTGCTTCTAACTCCCGATCATCAGTAGAAGTTGTTGTTGCTGCTGTTCCAATAACTGCATTACCCTAATAGTAATACAAATTATTGTTCTTTCGAATTCTTTTCATCACCATAAGTGCACCAGGGATGACTTTCATTACTCCATTTGTTGTAGTTATAACAAAGCCCTTTGATTCTAGGACTCCCACAGAAATGAGATTCTTCGTCAAACTAGGCACATAACGAACATCTATCAGCACCCTGATTGATCTATCATAATTTCTTAGCAGGATGGAACTAATCTCATTTGTTGTACACGGGTTTTCATTAGCCGTGTAAACAACTCCACCTTCTAGTTCTTTAAAATAAAAAAAACTAGTCCCGATGAGGACACATGTGATGGCTACATCCAGAATCCAATAGCCATGCGCTAGAAGAGCTTGTGGATGTCATGACAACAAGTGAAAAGGTTTGAGTCTTCATCATTGTACTCAGCTATGTTCAAGTTTGAGGCAGTTTTCCCTTTATCAGGCTTGCCTTTATCTTTTAGCTTAGGACAGTCCTTCTTCCAGTGCCCTTTTTCTCGACAAAAGGCACATTCATCTTTCTTTGGTCTGGACTTCGATCTCCCTCTCCTTCCTTTATTCTGATGCTGAAATCGTCCTCTCACTACCATTGCTTATGCTACACCACTAGTATTTTCTTTCTTGTCTCGCTTTCTGAGCTCATAACTGTACAGGGCAATAGTAACTTCACTGAAAGACACTTTAGCCTTCCCGTGAAGTAGAGTAGTTTCAAGAAACTCAAACTCCTCAGGAAGGGATCCCAACAACATCAATGCCAAATCTTCATCTTCCAAAGCCACATCCAAATTCACTAAATCAGCTACTAGCTGATTAAAATTAGTGATGTGCTCATTCATCGTGGTACCTGAAACATAAGTGAAGCAGAACAGTCTTTTCTTCATATGCAGATTATTTTGACTAATTTTCTTCAATATTTCTCCTCTAGTGCTTTCCATAATTTACTTGCAGAAGTTTCTTTGAAGAATGCATACTTCTGCTCTCTAGAAAGACACGAGCGAATTATACCACATGCCACACGATTGATGGTCTTTCATTTTTTCTCCTCAACATCATCTGGTTTCTTTTCTTCAATAGCAATGTCTAGACCTTGCTGAAATAGAGCATCTAGAACCTCACTTTGCCACATGCCAAAATGTCTGGTGCCATAAAAAATCTCCACTGCAAATCTAGCATTTGTCACAGTAATTCTTGTCAAAATTGACGATGATGAAGTTTTTGATGTGGATGCCATTTCAACTTCAAATTCTATTTAAATAGCTATTAATGCGGAATGCCAATTAGCCCAATGAAATCTTTTCTGATATGGAAGATCAGTCTAAACTGCAACCACAGAGCATACTAAGATAAACCAAGTGCTCTGATACCAATTGTTGTGGAATTCAGGTTTTTTACTTCCACCAATAATAATAAATTCACCTTGAAACTATTGCACAGGTGAATAGAGTGAGAACGATTGTACTAACAAATCACCACAAAAGTAAATTTCCAGGAAAGAGAGGTGGGTCACGAATGACACACTTAAGTACCAAGTCTTTCCTTAGCCAGAATTTTACCAAGACAAGTAATTTAATAGCACAATAATGCACTACAACTATACCCGACAATAGCTATTAAATACACAATAAAAAGAACACCAGAATTTTAACGAGGTTCGGCCAATTATGTCTACGTCCTCGGACACTATCAAAATAATATTTCAATATTAGCAAAGAAATATTACAAGGGAGAGAGAAAACAATTAAGCTTTAGAAATATGAGAAAACTAATTGTGGGATGGTATAAACTAAAGGAGGGGAGTCCATTTTATAGCCTAAAGGACTCCCCTCTCCCTCCTAAAATCCCGATGTGGGATTTGACAAATAAGCTAACAAGCCCAAAAAGTCAACAGCTAAATACTTTTACAATCATCAATAATAATATTAAAACTAGACTTCCCTATTTGCCTTTATGTTAGTTGATAACTCTATTTTCTTACAGTTATTTTACCTGTTTAAACTCAAATTTTGGTTCAGTTCTTGAGAATTTAATAATATTATTACTTATTTTGAGAAATAAATAATTATAACAATTTATAAATAAATTATAAAATATTTTTAGTATTTTATTTTATTTTATTTTATTTTGCA
>CATKHJ010223730.1:0-15685 GCA_949750685.1 Vernicia montana | reverse complement strand
TCTCTCTCTCTCTCTTTTCTTTCCCACCTCACTTTTTTTCCAAATTTAACTACAACATCGTTGTCTGAGGTACAATTAATAAATATATAGCAAGACATAGACTTAATTGCTTTACTGGTCTTGCTCAAATGCTATTATTGTAGAATTTTAGTATAAATTTGAGAAAAATAATTTTAAAAGTTAGCTATTAAAGATGGAGAGTCCATTTTTATATTAAGTCCATAAGATTTTTATTTTTTAATCAATGTGAAATTTTCACATCTTTATTTATATTCTAACACTCCTCTTCAAGTGACAATTAGATATTTTTTTCTTAAGTTCAATTGTTACTTGACAAGCATGTGATGATCCAAGTAGGTCAGTTCTATTCTTTTGCAAGCTCACGGGTCCACCTTAGTATATTAGCTCATTCAAACTTCGAGTTCGGGATCGGTTGCCGCTATGATAACATATAAAATTTTAGTATAAATTTATAAGAACTAACTTTAAAAGCTAACTATTTAAGATGAAAAGTTCATTTCTATATTAAATCCATAAGATTTTTATTTTTAATCAATGTGAAATTTCTACATTTTTATTTATATTTTAACAATTATTGACTACACATCTTCCTTTTAATTTGCTGTCTATACATGACTGGTTCAAGAAGTAAATTATTTTTATTTTTTGTTTGGTTTGAAACCCTCATTTATTAATTTGGATTGTTGTGGCTCAAAATCTAAAGTTAGATGGTATTCATCCAATAAATTAACCATATGGGCCTTTCTCTGCCACAAAATTCAAAGTTGAGACTTGAGAGTAGAGAGTGAGGACTGAGAAGGGAGCAATAATAAAATTGTGGGGCAATTAATCATGAACCAAAAGTAGAAGTTTACACTCTATGACTTTGACAGAGAAAAAAAAAAATTGTTCTAGGATATAATAAACTTGTTTTATATTAATATCTTATTTTGCATGAATTAATTAATAAGAAATGTTTACTTCCTATTTGGCGAAAAAAAAAATGTTTACTTCCTAATTTTTTTAAAAAACCTCCATCTCTAAAGCTATCATATAATTAAATATTTATTTTTTAATATAAAATATTAAAAATTTGAATTCTGATAATTTCTTCCCCTTTAAAAAATTTAATATAACAATAACAATAATTAACCTTTAATCCAAAGTTAGTTAGAGTCTACTACATTAAAAATGTTTAATGTATAAAATAAAATTATTATACTAGATACAAAATGGCATTAATATTAGTATTTTAAAAATTGAATTGATTAAAGAAAAATTATTATTTTTTTATTTTTTCAGGTCATCATCAGTCTTTTTTAGGCCAACGATTGATTATTCTCGTCTATATTTCATTATACTTAATTTTATTATTCAATAATGTTTAGATTTCTTCTTATTTTGAACAAATTTATTTTTTTTTATGTTTATTTTTTTTTGGTGGTTTATGTTTTTGTTTCTTTATCTCCTTTATAGTGTATTTTTCTTATTGTTTCTTTATCCCTTTTATGGTGGTTCTTGGTTTCTTATTTGGTTAATAGTTCAATCAAAATTACAAGTTTTACTTTGATATTGAATATACGTTTGTTGATATTCAGATTGAACTCGCAAAAAAATCATCAGAAAAATCGAAAAATAACTATTAATTGTCGTTGAGCACGATTTAATCTTTCAAGTCGAGATTATTGTCGTCACTATTTATATTTCTAGTTTATGTTCATATTACTTTTAAAGAATTGCAATATTGTAAGGTATTATAATTTTGTATTGTTTTATTTTATCAATTAATGAAATATTTAGTTTCATTTAAAATAATTGAATTGATTAAGTCAAAAATTAGTTTAGCACTTCAATTTATTTTTTACTTTTACATTATTTAATTATAAATTAATAAAAAAATTAGGCTTAATAAATTTACCATGAAATTTATATGTTTTTGTAATTATACCTTTTTTTTTTATGTCAATTCTACTCCAATTTAAAATTTTAGTTCCAAATCCATCATAAAGCTAAATTGAAAGTAATAATAATAACATTTTCATAATAATTTGAAGAGTAAAAGAAAAAATTAATTTTATAACTTATTATATCATACTATCAAATTATCTTTAAACTTTAATAGAAATTAATTGGGTGTCTAATTTTGTGAATTTGATAAATTATTAATCATCAAATTTGTAAAATTAAAGAGTTCAATTAAGTTCAATTGAAATTTAAAAATTAAATTGATAATAAGATATAATCAGTTTAAGAATCTATTTGGGTTTTTGGGTTTTTAATTAATAAATTTTTTCTTAGAATTATAATTTAGAATGGAATTGCAATAAAAAAAATTAAATTAGGGTAAAATAAATAAAAAGGGTATAATTGTAAAAATATGTAAAATTCATGATAATTTTATCTATTACACCTATATTTTTTTTTATTTGTTTTTGACAGAATAAGATGTGTTAAAATAACATGCTTTTAAATATATTTATTTACTAATCGATCCAATTTTGAAGATATGATATTTACAAGAGGGGATAAGATAGCATGTATGGATGGTGACGGAGTTAGAAATTTTTTTTCATGAAAGTTAATTTTTTAAATCATAATTTATATCAAGTGGAAAATATAATTAAGTCAATTTATATATATTTAAAGAAAATTTTCATCTAAAATAATTTTTTATAATTTTACACCTAAAAATTTTTATATTTTAAAAATTAGAAGTACATCATTAGCTCCGTCAAAAATTATAAAATTAAATTCTTCTGTATCATACACAAGCATTATATTCTTGAAATAAAATATATTTTAAAGAAATAAACAGAAAGAATCTTACCCAGAACCAAATTTTTTTTAAAAAAAAAAAAAAAGGTCATAGAATAGGGCAATAACATCATATATATAAACGGCCATGACAGTTATAACAATATCATTATAATGCCCATTTGGTGCTATAGATTAATTAATTTTACAAATGCAGTTTTGTCTCCTACTCAATTTGGTAATTTTTTTTTATAATTATCTTAATTGAGAAGATCAAGATTCTAAGATATTGAGCTGTATTTATTATTCAAAAAGGAAAATTATATAATAATAAAACTGTAATCAGGGTTAGGTATCTTATTACTGTTCATTCCATTAGTATTTTCATGTAATATTTTAATATAAATTAATTAATTTTATGCCTACCGAATAATAATAATTATATACCCTAACATGACTGGTATGATTACGATATAATTGCATAAAAATTAGCATATCCATCAAAGTTGTTTTTTAATCTTTTATATATATTATAATAATAAGCTTTTGTACTTTTCTTCATATAAATTTTTTTTTGGCTTATTAATACAACTATTTATCAATCAGAATGAGGTAATCTTTGTCTTTCTCTATATATATTCATAAAATATTTTTATTGGAATAGTTGAGTTTTGCTTTAATTTTATTTATTATTTTTTAAATCTACATTTTTTTTTGTCAAAATTAGATATACAAAGCATATGAATATAATATTTAATTATTTTTATAATAATAATCTAATTGAAGTTAATTAATTGAATTACTTTTAAAAAATAGTTATACTTTAAATTTTTAATATTATATATCACTACGAGAAATAAGTATTTTTAATAGCATAATATTTGATTTCAAAAAAAAAAATAGCATAATATTTATTTATTTTACAGTTAAAGAATAAAAACTTATTGTTAATAACAATTAATAGTGATACAATATTATCTAATATATAAAACACATGATTAGAAGGGGTTTTTTTTTTTTTTTTACATTTAACAACACTAGTAATAACATATAAATTTACTTTAAATTATTTTTTAATATCAATAATTAAATAATACAAAAATTAATATTATTAAAATTAATATTTATAATATACTATGAAGTAAATACTCCATCATGAAATTTATGTCTTCAGAAAGAAATGAGATCTCGTGCTTTGCACCACCACATAATTGCACACGTGAGAAAAAGACCCTCGAACTTGGTAGAGGGAAGACAAGTAGATATGGTATAGTGTCCTGTTTTTTGCTGGAAAGTATGGAGTGCTGGAAAGTATGGAGTGTGGAATCTGTTTGATGCAAATTGCAAATTTTGAGTTTGGTAGTACAACTTAATTTTGAGTACATCAAACATGTCACTTACGATGTTTTTCATGACTTTATTAGCAATTAATTTCTTGTTATTGGGATTTCGTACCATTGCAGAAAATGGGACATTTACCAGCAAATCAATGAAAGTTTATATAACTTGTACCATTGCAGAAAATGGGACATTTACCAGCAAATCAATGAAAGTTTATATAACTTCCCTATATATATATATATATATATTAGGAATAAGACGCAAATATTTCCTTAGAGTTACAAAAACGGGTTAATGCGTTCATTCTCTTTATTATCTCCGTTATCTCTCTCTCCACATTACTCTCTTTACACTTTTTTTTTTTTTTTTTGCCTGGTGAAGAACTTTTGACGATCAAGTCAGTAAAAGTTTATCCAGTTGACTGCCGGAGAAAGAGATTTCTCTTTTCAGGCAAGTTAGCTGGAAAGCTTTTAGTAAGAGAAAGGAGATGAGAGAGAGATGCAGAGTTCAAACTACCTGTCTCAAGGGTTCCTCATTCCTTTTGTATGCTTGGACCTGTTAGGTATAGGTGGTAGTTGAGGAGAGAATGTCTTCTGATAGGCATGGTTGGTGCATAGGTCCTGAAGGCTAGAGTTTGGACCTGTCTCTTGTCAAGTAATATGTGGTTGGTGGTGTCAGGGGGGGCAAGGGCGTGCTACCCGATCACCACTTTCTTCTGACATAAGTAGGCTGACTTTTGTACCTCATGGCATCAGCTACAGTTGGGAAGCTTCATTATTATGAGGAAGGGCGAAGAGGCAACTTCGTCTTCCTTGGTGCTTGAGGATCTGATTCCTTGGGCTTACCCTTTAGAGGCCTTTCCCTGGGCTTTAGTCTATTTATCGTGTATGAGAAGCTTGGTCAGAGTGGGCCTAGATTGCTTTTGAGCCCATTATCTCATTAGCTATTTTTGTCCCTCATCAGAGGCCCCTCCGTTTTACTAAGGTGAAGGTCGAAGATGGAGCCTTTGTGGAAACACTTTGTCTTCTATTTGTCTTCGCCCAAAGGCATTACTTTATCCTATTGGCAGTTGGCTTAGTCCAAGGTGAAGTGATTTGATCAGCAAGGTGGTTTCGTTTAGTTGAAGTGACTTGATAGGTGAACTAGCTTCACCTGAAACCTCCACGTTGGGAAGGCAAATCATCTCAGACTCATTTAATGCATTTTACAACTAATGGAGTCATGCATTTAATGCACGTCTCTTCATGTGCAGGCATGACAACGTGGCACTTTACTGGTGCGATTTTCAAGAGAATTTCAAATGATAACTGCCTTTTAGTTCTCCCTCATTATTGTGCAACGGTTGGTGAGGGTTTCCCTCTTCTATGTATACCCCTCAGTTCTTCACTTTAGAACTCCTATTTACTTCCTTTCAGTTTTGAGATTTCTTCTTCTTTCGCTGTTATTTTCATCTTCTTGAATTCTTTCTTCTTTTTATATTCTCTCTCAATAGCTCCCAAAAAGGATACTTACCCAAGGAGAGACAAAGTTAGCGCAACATAATATCAGGAGAGATCCTCAATCAGGTGTGGGGAGAGATTGAGCCCCTTGGCAGAATGAGTGAGTTTGTTGTGTTCAACGACAATCTGGATTATAGTGACCGGTTCATCTTTTGCCTTGCTCAATCTCATGAGAGGATTTGTTCAGGTAATCTAGACGCAACACTTCCCAAGGATCTTAGCCACTACATCATCTTTTACCACTAGTTGGAGGCTGGCATTCTTTTCCCTCTTACTCGATTTTTGGTAGAGTGTTTCAACTACTTCTAGGTGAACCCTATGATGCTGACTCCCAATTCTATCAGGGATTTCCATTACTTTGAAGTTTTGTGCTTCGCCTATGGCATCCATCCTTATACGCAATTCTTCTAGTGTTTCTTCAGACTTTTGAGTGCCCAAAGGTCCCCAGGTGTGTACATGACTTATGCGAGGCCACTTTGGGGCCTTTTCATGACATAAAGGTGAAGGTCTGGAAGAGGAAGTTTGGCATGGTCGATATCACTAATGGTTTAGGCCACAGATCAGATGGTTTCGGCTTTCCTGGTCATCTTCTACTACTAGTCAAAGGCCTTGGGGACTAGCCTGAGGTCTTAACTGATGACGAGAAGCAGGACCTGAGGACTCTTGTTCATGAGAGATATGTGTATAATGCGGAAAAGATGGGGTCTGCTATTCATTTGAGGGATGTTAAAGGAAACCCTACCCCTAGGATTCGCCTCATGGATATCCAAGGTATGTCTTCGTTTCTAAGTATTCGCTTAGCATATATCTGTGTTAAAGTTGTTGATGATTGTGCTTTATCATTCATCTTCGCTCGTTTACTTTTACAGTGACTGCGAAGAATCCTGAGCATTATCAGGATATTATGAAGATGACCGGTGAAGTGTCTCCCAGGGCCTACATTCATGTTTCTGAGCTCCCTATCCCAGACTCCTTTATGGGGAGACTGAGGGTATGAGTCAAGGCTTACTTTAGCCCCCCACATGCTAAAGGTTTTGGAAAGCAAGCGAAATGGCCTCAGGTGGAGCAGTCTCAATTAGAGGTAGAGGCACCCATTATGCGGAGAAGACTTGTCAATCTGACCTTGCAATTCCTGTTGCTGGAAGAGTTGGGACGCCTCGCCTTGGTGCTGCTTGTGGAGAAATTTTGATTCCTGGGAGGAGTACTCCACTTCCTCCCCTTTCTCCGCCTCCTCCTACTGGAAGAGGGAAGGGGGTAATGAAGATGATTCAGAAGGAGCCGAAGATGAAAGAGCCTCCCCCTACTATTTGTTAGAAGCCTTCTCCCACAGTTCTAGAGTTGCTGAGAAGCTAGTGGACTTGGAGAAATAGCTGGAGAATATAGCTGATGATGCAGCGTTCAATGCCAGGCTAACTTCATTAGTCAAGGAATTGGAATTGCCAGAGCGGCAGAGGCAATTTGAGGAGGCCAAGAGGAAGGCCATTTGGGACTTTTTAGACTCCGAGAGCTTCGACAAAGTCATCACTTATTATTCTTACAAAGCTACTGCTTAATATTACAATAGTGCTCTACATAATTCAGCAGCCTTCTTCCTAGGTGTCTTGTAAAAGGTCTTTGAGATGGAGATTGATGAAGAGTCTCTTGTCCCTGACTTCTCTGAATTCAAAGAAGCTTATGACAAAGGAGGGGAAGATGTGCCTGAACCATAATACTTCCTTGCTTGGGGCATATTCTCCTTTGTTGGAGTTGGAGGGAGACAATGAGTCTGATGATGCTGGCGAAGCTCAGATGGTTGAGCCCATTTCTACCGTCCTTTTGGTGGATTCTTTTAATGATCCTGTTCCTTCCTCGACTGGGCCAGATGCTTCAGCAACTATTGTAAATCTTAGCCCGGATCCTCTTTTAGTCGATCCTCCTTCGACCCAATAGTTGAATTTTTCTTTTCTTTTCTTTTTATTTTTTATACATGTAATGTAATACAAATTTTGTACTATTAATTCTAAATGAAATAAAGTAATGATCATTCCTTTTCAATTTCTCAACTGTCTTTTGATTATTTGTTTTTGCTTGAATGGATGCTTCTGCACTTGTGTTTGATTGATTATTTTTGTAAATTTTCCCCCCTCTATCGAAATGGAAAGAATCTTTCCTTGGACATTCCGCGTTGACTCTTTAAAAGTCTTTTCCTGTCTAGCATTTTTGATATTCATCATTAGTTAGAGTTTCACCTGGGCTTGTTTGCCTTTTGGGCTTTCGCTTGAGTACTTCGCCGTTTGAGTGAAGCATCATTTCTTTCCTTAGGAAATTATTTTAGCTTTCTTTGCTTAGAGTTTCATTAAGCTTCTTTCACCTAGATTCACCAAGGTTTTACGCCTAGAATCTCATTAGGTTTTCTTGCCTGGATTCACTAAGGCTTTTCGCCTAGAATCTCACTAGGTCTTTTTACTTGGATTCAACAAGGCTTTTCGCCTAGAATCTCACTAGGTCTTTTTGCCTGGATTCACTAGGGCTTTTTGCCTAGAATATCGCTAAGTCTTTTCTTCTCTCTCGTAGGAGAGCTTCGCCTGTTGGGAATTAGCTTGAAGTACTCGTCACAATTGGCATATTGCCTCTACTTTCCTCTTTTAATCTTTATCCTAATGGCTTATTTGTTTCATTACTTTGGAAGTCATTCATCTGGATCTTTGCAATTTGACAATCTGCAATTTGTCACACACACATTCATTCATCTAATTGAGAATATTATCTTTGTGGTAACTGCTTCTTTTATTGATTTTAAATGGTAGTACATCTTTAGGTGTTGAATGTTTCAAGTGTGGGGAACTTTATCACCTTCCATAGTTACAAGTTTGTATGTGCATGGACCTATGACTTTATACACTCTGAACGGTCTTTCCCAGGTTGGTGCTAGCTTGCATGTGCCTTCGCGCTTCCTTGTGGCTTCGAGAAATCTCATAACCAAGTCTCCTTTAATGAATACACAATTTTTGACTTTTCTGCTGAAGTAATTGGTAGCTTGTTATTTATAAGCTGCCACTCGGATGCTGGCTATGTCTCTGAGCTCTTTATGGAGATCCAAGTCTATTATCCTAGCCTGGCCATTTTCTTCATCTCTACAGTAATTGACTCTACCACTGGGTAGGCCAATATCAACTAGGATCACAGCTTCTGTGCCATAGGTTAGGCAGAAAGGTGTCTCTCCAATTGGCTATCTTGGAGTTGTCCTGTATGCCCATAGTACATAGTGTAATTTATCTGCCCAGCTTCGACTATATCTATCCAATCTTCTCTTCAGCCCTTGCAGAATCATTCAATTAGTTACTTTTGTCTGGCCATTTGTTTGTGGATGGGCAACAGAGGAGAAGTTTTGCTTGATTTGTAGCCCTGAACAAAAGGCTCGTATTTTGGCATTGTCGAATTGCTTCCCATTATCACTGATGAGCTGGTATGGAACACCGAACCTGCATACAATATTTCTCCAAAAGAAATTAATAACTTTGTCAGCGGTGATAGTGGCCAGTGGTTCCGCTTCAATCCATTTGGAAAAATATTCCACTGCCACTAGGAGAAACTTTCTTTGTCCCGAAGCCATAGGAAATGGTCCCACTATATCCATCTTCCACTTTGCTAAAGGCCAAGGACTTGAGATGGGCATTTGATCTGTCGCTGGAACATGCTTGCCATTATCAAACTTCTAGCATGAGGAGCACTTTCTAACGAAGGCCATGACTTCGTTCTTCATTCTTGGCCTATAGTATCCTTGTCTAATCACCTTCGCTACCAACATCTTACCCCAGTGTGCATTCCACATGAGCCTTCTTGAATTTCCTTCAGGACATACTCAGCTTCGCTTGGCCTCAGGCATCTTAGCTAGGGAAAGGAGTATACTCGCTTGTAAAAGATTCCATTGTGTAAGGAAAAGTGAGCACTTCGATGCTTGACCCTTTTGGCTTCTTTCACATCTTCAGGCATTTCTCCTTTTTCCAAGTATGTCTTGATTGGATCTAGCCAACATAGCTCTTCGTCTATCTCCATTACCTCCGCTCCTTCTTGGGTGCTTGGGAAAGCCAAAGTTTCCATAAATATTCTCTGGGGGAGTTCGACTGGATGGGTAGCTGCCAGTTTACTGAGGCTATCTGCTATACAATTTTCTCCCTTTGGAATATTCTGAAACTGCAGGTTCACCCCTCTGTCTTTCATTTTCAGAATTATGGCCTTCGTTTTCTACAAGTACTTGGCCATATTTGCCTATTTGGCCTCAAACTCCCCTTCTACCTGTCCCACCACCAACTGGGAGTCACTGTAAACTATCAGCTTTTCCAATCAAAGGCAATTTGATAACAATAATCCTTGGATCATTGCCTCATACTCAGCAACATTGTTAGTGGCTTCAAAATCTAGCCCAAGGGCATATTCCAATAAGAAACCGTGGGTACTTTTCAGTACAATGCCTATGCCACTGCCTTACTTACTGCTTGCCCTGTCTATAAATAATTTCCAGCTGAGTTCGGATCTTGATGGTGGCTTCTTCGCTTCTAATGTCCTCTTAGGATTTTCTTCCTCAAGTTTCTGATCAGAGTTGAAGGAACATTCAAATATGAAATCTGTCAATGCTTGGGCTTTAATCGTTTATCTTGATTTGTATTGCAACCTATGCTTCCCAAGCTCTACTGACTAGCAAAGCATTCTCCTGGATGTTTCTTGTTTGTATAATACTCTCTGGAAAGATTGGTTTATAACTACTACTCCTTGGTGAGCTTGTAGATACATTTTGTATTTTTTGGCAAAAAGGAGTAGGGCAAATGCGAACTTCTTTATTGGTAGATAATTCAGCTTTGCCTCTTGAAGGACTTTGCTGATGTAATAGATAGGCTTTTGAACTGATCCTTCTTCCCAGATTAGCATTGAGCTGATTGCATAGTTCAAAGCAAATAAGTAGATCAAGACTTATTTGCCTGGTAAGGGTCTGCTTAGAATCTGCTTCGAATTCAGGAAGGCTTTCAACTATCGGAATGCAGCTTCGCACTCTTCTGTCCATTCGAAGGTTTGGGATTTTCTCAACTTTTTAATAAATGAAGGTATTTCTCAATTGATTTGGATATAAATCTGTTTAGTGCAGCTATTCACCCTGTCAATCTCTGTACTTCTTTGACATTCCTCGGGGCTGCCATATCCAAGATAGCTTTCATCTTGTCTGGATTTGATTATATTCCTTTCTCGTTTACCATACAGCCAAGAAATTTACCTCCCTGAATAAAGAAGGCGCACTTTTCAGGATTGAACTTCAATCCGTACTCATTCATTATCCTCAGTACTTCGACTAGATCGTGGAGGTGGTCTTCGAAGCTCTTGCTCTTTACTATCATATCATCTATATATGGCTCAAGGTTATTGCCCAACTACTTTTTGAACATCTTATTCACGAGGCGTTGGTATGTAGCTCTAACATTTTTCAAGCCAAAGGGCATTGACAACTAGCAGTAGATACCCTTCTCTGTTATGAATGAAGTCTTCTCCTTATCTTCTGAATGCAGTTTGATATGTGGTATTCCTACTTTTCATCAAGGGAAGACAAATACCTATATCTAGCTGTCGAGTCTACCATTTTGTCTATCATGGGTAGAGGGAAGGAATCCTTGGGACATGTCTTGTTCAGGTCTGTGAAGTCTAGACACATTATGTACGTTCCATTCATCTTTTTGACCAGCACTACATTCGCTAGCCAATCTGGATATTGAACTTCCTTTATAAACCCTGTCTTCATCAGTTTGTCCACCTCCTGCTCAATCTCTGTTTGTCACCCTGGACCGAAGCACCTCTTCTTTTGTTTAACTGGTCTGTAGGTGGGATCTACATTTAGTGGGTGAGTCATCACCTCAAGGCTTACTCCCTCCATCTCCGCCGAAGACCAGGCAAAACTGGAGACATTCTCCTTCAAGAACTGATGAGCTTGTATCTTTTGATCTTCTTCTAAAGATGAGTTGATCAACATAAACATTTCTAACTTTTCTCCTTCCACCAGAAATATTTCCAGATTTTCAATTGGCTCAGTTTGATGTTCTGGAATATAGGTAGCTGCTTCGATCACTATTACTTCTCCGACTTGCACTATAGCCGAACCACTCTTCACTCTCTTTCTCTCCTGCTTGGACTTACTTTTCTCTTGTGTTCCATATACACAGAATTCACCTCCTCCTGGCTTGAAAATTATTATCCTTAGATGCCTTATATTGGTGGAGGCATTGAGCTCGTATAGTAGTGGTCTGCCAAGTAAAGCATTATATGCCAGTTGCACTTTTATTACCACAAAGGTGGCCATGACTGTCACAATGTTAGAAGTGGTTTTAATGGCAGCTTCGCCACTCCTGCAAATGAGACTTTTGTTTTGTCCAAGGTGTGAACTGGGTTCCCATCTTCTTCCAAGTCGCTCTCATTGAATCCCATTTTCGAATAAGCATCAGCCGTTAATAGGTTGACCGAGCTTCCCTTATAGAACAAGATTCTTTTAACCACATAGTTAGCAACAACAGCCTGAATGATTAGGGGTCTGCATGTGAAGTGCGAAGGCTACTCCCATCAGGTATCTCTGTACTGACCTTCGACCTGTTGCAGTATACATATTTAGGCTCTTCCCTTCTTCTTGCTAAGGCCTTCGCCTTGTTATTGCTTACTGCGACTTCATCTGGCCCTCCAGTAATACAATGGATGACTCCTGCCAAACCATCATTCACTGTCTGCTTTCCCTTGTCTCCGTTAGGTCCTGCCTTGTATCTACCATTTTTCCTCACAAACTTTCCCAGGTAGTCCTGATTGATCAGCCTTTCTATCTCCTCCATTAGTTTCCTGCAAATCGTTTGTATTGTGTCTGTGGGCGTTGTGAAAGAGACAAAATTTGTTTCTATCTCTTCTATCTAGTAGAGCAAGCATGGGTTTAGGTTGGGCCTAAATGTCTTGGTCTTTAAATGTGGTGAACACCTCTACTGGACTTGTATTCAAAGGTGTGAACTTGCTCACATCAAAATCGGGCGGAGCTCTGCTTCCTTGGCCTCGGCCACCTCTCCGCCTTCCAAATTGTTTATTTCCCTCTTTCTTTGTCTCCTTCTTCGGCTTCACTTCCTCTTTGTGGACTATTTCTATCCTCTTCTTCTTCGAGAACTGACTACAAGCAAGTATGTCATCCTGACGGATATATTTCTAGGCAATACCCATTCATCTTCCAAAGTGTGAAGGACATGTCTGCATAATGCCTTGAAGTAGTTCTTATGAGAAGTCCCATTATGCAAGGCTTTGACTGCCCTTGCCTGATCAAGCTGAGTGACTTTTAATGCTTTTTTGTTAAAGTGAGCCATATAGTCCCTCAAGGACTCATTTTCTTTCTGTGTCACCAACTCCAAATACTGGGTCATTCTCTCTACTGGAATGCTTGAAGCGAAGCAATGCATGAAAATTGTGGCTAGTTGGGCAAAAGAGTTAATACTCCCCTCTTCTAGTGAGTCAAACCATCTAGTTACCGCTCCCTCAAGTGAGCTTCTAAAATCTTGGTGTAATGCTTCGTCACTCATGACTTGGAGTTCCACAACATGTTTGTGATCTATAACATGGACCCTCGAGTCAGCTTTTCTATTATACTTTCTTAGCAAGGGTGGTTTGAACTTACTAGGCATGCGATAGTCATGAATGGATATGACAAAAGGTGATTTCAAAGCCAACTTCAGGCTTTTATCTATCCCTTTCTTGCTTCCATCCTCCTTTAACTCTTTTAGGAAATTCTTTAGTTTATTCCTCATTTCAACCTCTTCTCCTCGACTTGTTGCTTCCTGCCTCTTTAAGTCTCCTCTATATGAAGAGGATTCAGACTCAAACTCTTCCTTATCATCACCCCCTCACCCCCTCTTCTTGGATTGTCTATCCACATCATCCTTCTCCTTCGATCTATCTCCTCTCCTATCATTCTTCCTATTACTTCATTTAACATCATCTTTATGATGATGATGTGAATGTCGATCCTTCTTACCATGTCCTCTACCGTGTTCATGCATACGTTTCTTTCTTAGCGGAGGAACTTCGACATCCATATCATCCTCCTCATCAACAAGAGGGTATTCTCTTCCCACTCGTATGATTTCTGATCTTACCCTTCCTTCTCCTCTTTTAACCACCACTTGGTCTTCTATTGGTCTTGGATTTATCCTAGTTTGGTTTTCAAAAGTCAGACATCTCATCGTTTCCCTTCTAGTTGTTTCAGAGACAATGTCTACAGTTTGACTCAAGGGTGTTTGTTGCTGATTTTGAGCAGCCTGGATGGAAGAGGTTAGAGTGTTTATAAATTGTAGTGCATGGGTGAGATTAGGGTTTGAGGTAGTATGAGAAGCATCACTGGGACCTACAGACGTCTACTGAGTGATCAATGTGCTCAGGAATTGTAGGGAAGTGTTTAGGTTTATTATTTGAGGGGTTTGAGTGTTTGCAGGTGGGGAAGGTGATTATTGAGAACGTGTAAGGCTTAGGGAGTTGCTTCTATTGGGGCAAGTCATCTTTTTGGTTAAGGACATTCTTTTTTGCAGACTATAAGGTATTTTCTGGGTTGCATAAGAAGTAAGAAATTGTGTTTTGGCTTAGAAAGGAAAGCAAGTGTTGCTATCCTCAAAGAGAGAAGAGAGTATTCAATATTGAAAAGAGATCAGCCAACGATTCCCACAGACAGCCCCATTTTGATCGGATCTAGATCAAACAAGATGATTTGGGCTGGATCTTCATGGTTAGGCCTTGAAATGGTTAGCCTGCAAAGATAAAACATAGTCAAGAGGGCCAAGCCTTTTGCTTGGGGAAGAACCTCTGACGATCAAGTCAGTAAAAGTTTAGCCGGTTGACTACCGGAGAAAGAGATTTCTCTTCTCAGGCAAGTTAGCTGGAGAGCTTTTAGTAAGAGAAAAGAGATGAGAGAGAGATGCATAATTCAAGCTACCTGTCTCAAGGGTTCCTCCTTCCTTTTGTACGCTTGGTCCTGTTAGGTACAAGTGGCAGTTGAAGAGAGAAAATGTCTCATGATAGGCATGGCAGGTGCATAGGTTCTGAAGGCTAGAGTCTAGACTTGTCTCTTGTCAAGTAGTATACGGTTGGTGGTGTCAGGGGGCAAAGGTGTGCCGTCTGATCACCACTTTCTTCTAACATAAGCAAGCTAACATTTGTACCTCATGATATCAGCTATAGTTGGAAAGTTTGTTGAGCAAGTTTCATTATTATGAGGAAGGACGAAACACTCTGGATAAGGGCGAATAGGCAGCTTTTGTCTCCCTTAGTGCTTGAGGATCTAATTCATTGGGCTTGCCCTTTAGAGGCCTTTCCTTGGGCTTTAGTCTCTTTATCGTGGATGAGAAGCTTGGTCAGAGTGGACCTAGATTGCCTTTGAATCCATTGTCTCATGGCTATTTTTGTCTCTCATCATTATTTATTTGGATTATTTTTATCAACTTTTAAATTCAAATCATGGAACTTTAAAGTATCATTATTTTTTATCCCACTTGGTTGGATATTCCTTATTAGTTTTATTTTTAAAAAAATGCAATAAGAAATGCAATAAGATGTATGTGTGCCTTGTCATTACAGCAAATCGGATAGGTGAAAAGTGCTATACACTTTTGTAGCAAAGGAAAAGAAAAAAAAAACCATTCCTTCTAATAATTGAAAGTTACTGTTTATTGACAAATATATATTTCCCCTTTAGGGATTTACACCTATCATCTCAATAGATACAATGCAAACATTTTTGTTCAATTAATTCGTCATTTGGGAGTGAAAGTTAGAGATAAAAAAATTCGATTCGCTTGAACGAAAAATTTATTTTCGTCTCAAATTTGATGGAGAATTTATGTCCGTCTATGATAATGAGGCGAGAATGAGATTGAGTCTCCCCACCTCGCCCTATCTCGATACTTGCATCGATTTCACAATATATATATATATATATATATATATATATATATATATATATATATATATATATATATATATATATATATATATATATATTATTAATTAATATTTAAAAAATAATAATATAGTTAAATACTTAATAATATAATTTAAAAAAA
>CATKHJ010223619.1:0-10632 GCA_949750685.1 Vernicia montana | reverse complement strand
TTTTTTTTTTTTTTTTGGCCAAGAAAATGTGGTTCACACTTAAACATGCCAATTAAGTACATCAGCTGGCCAGTTTACACATATTCCTTTCTTTTTTTCTTTCATTCCTTCTTGGAAAATGACAACCTTGATAGCCGCTAGAGATGCCCTTTAGAATTAGAAATTTAAAATACTTACCTAGAGATGGAGAGAGAAAAATAAAATTAAGATTCCATTTATTTCATGAAAAATATTTCCTTAAATACTTTTTAGGTATTCTACGAAATTGGAAATGCTTTGAAAAAATAGTTATCCACAAATAGTTTTTTTAAAGTTTTTTTTTAAAATAAACTATTTTATAAAAAAATGATTTTATTTTTTTAGAAAGATAAATATTTTTTGAATTTTGACAAATTCATTATGATGAAAAAAAATATATATAAACGCACTTAATCCACTTATCACTAATGATCACCACTAGTTGTCAGTGGCTATCGATGACCATTACTGGTCACCAATTGTTATATATATTGTCTATTTCAAAAAGACTATATCCCACATTGCTTTGTTATAAGGTTTTATAGCATCATATATTAGTGAATTCGTCATTGAGCTTGTAAAAAGCCTAATGGGGTGGTGGGCTTGCACAGACAAGAATCATACTAAAAGTCTAATTTTAGTGTAAATCGTGGATTCCCTCTGCCTTCGTATTGTCTATTTCAAAAAGACTCTATTCCATATTGCTTTGTTAGAAGGTTTTATAGCATCATTTATTAGTGAACTCCTCATTGGACTTGCACGCACAAGAATTGAACTAAAAGTTTAATTCTAGTATAAATCGTGGATTCTCCCTGCCTCCCACACCCCAACCCACGAAGTGGGTTTGGGTCTATCTATATATTGTCTATTTCAAAAAGACTCTATCCCACATTGCTTTGTTAGAAAGTTTTATAGCATCATATATTAGTGAACTCCTCATTGGGCTTGTAAAGAGCCTAATGGAGTGGTGGACTTGCACGCACGAAAATCGGACTAAAAATCTAATTTTAATGTAAATCGTGGATTCTCCCTGCTCCCACGTGCAAAGTGGATTTGGGTCCAATTCCAACCCATTTTAATATTTCATTGATTTCTAATCCATTTTAATATTTCATTTATTTTTACTTTACCTATTCCTAAGTCAGTAACGTTTATATCCCTAAATTTTCTATACTAACGTTCTGATTTTTCTAGTAGAGGAGATAATATCTCCTATCATTATGGTGAACGTTTTTTAACGTTAAACACTTGCTTAGCCTATAAGTATTTAGACATTGAGTTTTACAAATATACCTATTATTATTATGCTGGATTATTAAATATTATTCTATTATTTGCCTGTTGAATCTTGAGGGATTGCAAAATAAAATTTGAAGGACAGTGTTTTGCACACTTTAGGCTTTTGTGTTTATCGTCATTTCTTACAACACTAACAACTATCACAATTTATTATTTTTTACGTATTTTTTCATATTTTGAAAATATAAATTTAAACATATTTATAGTCTTATAAATCAAAATTTTTAATACTTTTTAATTAATTTTTATATTGTAGCCAAATTTACAACTTAAAATTAATTCTTTAAAGAATATTGAAAAAGACAATTTTTTTTTTCCATTACATTGAAATTTGATAGAGACAGATACCATTTATATGTTGGTTGAATGAATGTTATTGATTCGGGAATGTTGTTGATAGCATTTATTTATTAATGATTCAAATTTTGTTTTATAATATAAAAAGTGATTAATCGACATAAATAATTATATTTTTCTTATCCATTTTTTTTTACTGATGCTTATTGAGGAAAATATGTTTATTTAAAATTTTTTTATTTTTATTTTTAGTTACGATGTTAATTTTGTCTTTTGTCATCCTCGTGGCAAAAAATAATATTTTATTTAAGAAAATGGTATTTTATATATAAAAGATTAATTACTTATGAAGATTTAATAAGTTGATTAAAACTATGATGCTCATAGAGGGAAATAAATATTTAGTGGTGTTTGATAAAACTGAAAATTAAGCGTTGAATATAATCAACCTGTTTTATAACTGTTATTATTAAAAATTATTAAACTTTTTTATTGGACATAATTAATCGTGTGATATTGATATTTAAACACAATTTTAAAATTAAAAAGAAATAATCATAAATAAAAAAATTTAGAAGCAACAATTATATTAGAATAATATTTCTCATAAGTTTTTAAAAAATAAACTTTATTAAACTTTAAATGAGTATTACAAAAATTGATAAATAAGCATCAAAAAAAATTAATACAACTAAAAGTCAAAAATCACATATTAATCAACTAATTTTTGTTAAGGGTATAAAAATCATTTTAATAAAAAATTTTAAAAACTCAATAGTTGAGCATGTTCAGTAGAAATCTTAAATAAAATATTTTAACTTACCATTTGAAGTGATTTTTTACTTAATTGAAAATTTTAAGTTAGAATAATTTTATGTTATCAAACAATTTTAAAATTAATAAGTGCTGAAAATATTAAATTAAATAATAAGTTGGGTTATCAAACACCCCTTTAGTGATGAGCCTTTTTCCTCGGTCTAGGACACAGAGGCTCCCATCAGGTCGGGACCTAATTTGTTTGGTATGTTGTAGTTGTGTGTTAGGTATTGGGCATGAGCTTTCCTAGAAAAGATTAGGTGATCTAATCCAGGTTAGAGAGGAGGATGTGCCATCATTGGATTTGACAAGGATACACATGGTGAGCTAAGGTAGTGAATCTCAATGGGTACGTGAAAGTATGCACATGCAGGACCTTATACATATGGTGTTGTCTCCTCTGTATTTTGATGATTTCAAAACTTTGTTTAATTAAGTTTATATTCATTGAATACATGAAATTTAATGCAAAAAGAAATAAAATCTTAAATGTTAATATATATTTGCCTAACTTCTATTATATGTTAGTTGTTTGAATATATTGCCAGACATTTACATATTCATCACTTTGAATTAAAAGTTCACCATGGTGACAAAGATGGCGAGTAAACAAAAAATTCAAATAAAGATAGTTCACCACCCTGAAGTTAAAGTTCACCGCCATGAAGTTAAAGTTCACCGCCCTGAACTCAAAATTCACCGCTGTGAATTTTACACAGAAGCGAATTGGAATTGTTATCTACAAAAGTTCACCACCCTAAAGATCATTTTTACCACCCTGAAGTTAAAGTTCATCGCCCTGAACTCAAAATTCACCACTATGAATTTTACATAGAAGCGAATTGGATTGTTATCTACAAAAAGTTCATCGCTCTGACTTTCAAGTTCACCGCCATGAATTCAAAAGTCACCGCCTTGAACACGTCAAATCAAACAAAATTTGAAAGATTTTATAGCCGTTAGAGATGTGGAGGGAGCATATTTTACTTGGATTTGGAGCCCAACAATCACATTAATTAATTGCTCCTATAAATACAAGAAAGTTCAAATGAAATATAGAACTCTTGCCAAGTGAAAATCAATTACAATCCAAATCAAAAAGTTTAAATTCTTATATTTGTTATTCATATTATGTTTTAGAACATCAAGCAATATTTCTCTATCTTTTTAAGTGCTCTTCATTCTAAGCTAATGAATCTTATTGTAGTCTTCAACCTAGCTTGTATTCAAGTTTTGTGAGATTTTAAACACAAAAATCATTGTATCTTAAGAGTGTTGGGTGAAATCCCGTAAAATCTATTGTGAATGACAAAATCCAGAAGAACTAAACTTGTAAAACTTTGGGTGAAATCCCGATTATTAGTGGAATCCTAAATCGGTTTGATTTAGGAGAAATGGACGTAGGAGAGATGATTGTGCTCCAAACCACTATAAATCTTGGCTAAACTTTCTCTAACTCAATTTCCTTTGGTTATTTATTTGAAATTGTAACTTATTGCATATATGGTGTTTATTTGTATTATAATTTTTAATAATCCTATTCACCCCCCTCTAGGATTGCCATACTTGAGACAACACGTGGAATGGTACGAACCTCATTGTATGGAGGTGTTGACTTTGCTAGTATGGAATAGTGTTGACCTCTCTGAAGGGAGGCGTTGACCTTGATGGATGGAATGGTTATGACCTCGCTAGAGGGAGAGACTGACCTTGATGGATGGAAACACTAAGTTTGGCGTCAGAGCAGTGGTTAGATCTCAGCCTGCATGGTGTAAGGTCTTGCCCGAACATCATTCCTTTCCGCTCAAAATGAGAATCGAAATGCTCTTTTGGATGGAGTGGTTATCGCTTTGTTTAGAAAATTAATTCTTTATTCTTTAAATTGGAAAATTTTAGGGGGTCACCATGCACCTTACTTGGAAAAATATAAAGTAAAACCCATTTATTTGACTCCAATTAATTAATTAACTAATCACCCAAAGGAAAAGTGCACTAGTCCTCGAAACCAAAGAGGATTCATGAACTAGATTTTCTAATTTAAGTAAATAAAGTTTGGCCTTTAATGTAAGTATGACTTATAAAAAATATGATTTCATGAACATTATAAATGGAATGACAATTAAAAGATGGAATGACATATATAAGATAAAATGACAAATACAACAAGGATAAATAAAGCATAAAGCAAAATAGAAAAAAGTAAATAGAAGAAGAAAATGGAAAAGCAAATTAAATATTACAATAAAAACCAACTAAATTAGATGGTATCAACTCTAGCCTTTATGAGTACTAGAAATATCACACATCCCTCAAAAAAATAAAAGAAAGAAAGAAAGAAGAAGAAGAGTTGTTTAGAAGAAAATGAGAAAAGTTGTTTTATTTTAATTAGATTTGCCACTTGAGATTTTGAGGTCAAGTGTACCTGCGTATCCCTTTGAATGGAAATTAAAATCCACACAGTTCTTTTCCATCTTGCGATGGAAGATTCATTTTATCTTGGATTTATCATGTTTTTGGTTATTTTTTATTTTAGAAGAAGAAGAAGAAGAATAATAAGAGAAGATGCTTTACTTTTAAAAGAAAAAGAAAAGAAGAAGAAGTTAGGGTACTTTACCTTAGTTCTTTGCGCCTTAGGAGGAGGAGGTTGCAATGCCTTACCGGATATCAAAGTTCCACTTTAGCAAAGGAAGTTGATTATTTAGTCTAAATTATTCCAAAATGTAAAGGAATTTGATTATTTTAGTCCAAGTTATTTTTCAAAGTATAGGTATTTTATTTAGTCCAAATCATCATTCCAACTAAAGCAAATGATTAATGGCTCTACAGGCCAAAAAATAAAATAAAATAAAATAAAATCAAAGAGAATTAATTTGGGCGATTTAAAGTCAATCACACTTGAATCTAGACTTCTATTCAACGTGAAATAAAGAGAGAAGAAGTGAATAGACTAGAGAAAATTCGATCGAACTATGCATGGATGAGTTGGAATGAATGGAAAAGCCTCCTTATATAGGCAAAGGAGAAGGGAAATTTTTTTTAAAAAAAACCAATGTGGGATGTGGAGAGGTTTTTAAGAAAAGGCAATAAGAGTGATTTTGAGGGCTAAAAAAGGCAAGAAGAGTGATTTTCGGTGCTGGTTAAAAAGGTAAGAATAGTGATTTTGGGGGGCTAAAAAAGGCAAAAAATAGAGATTATGGCATGTTTTGGCACGATTGCTGCTATAGCAAGCCCAAAATTCACCCGTTTTGCTCGCTTCATCCGTTTCGATTTTGAAATCCCAAGGCCTCTCCAAGAGTCCACGAGGGTCTAATTAAATGTTGAACATCATTTTTAGGGTGCAAAATAACGTGTTTACAGTTGTCCCTCATCACTGTTGTTTTCTTGAAAAATAATCATAATGACAATGAACACAAATCACTGAAGTTAGATTGGGCAAAGGATCCTAAAGCTATCCTATGATGGCCAATTCTAGGTTTGTATAGTAGAGGAGGACCTAACTCTATGTTAAGTTGATATTGATGCTATGTCAAATCTAAACATGCAAGATATGAATCCTAAGGTTATCCTAGGAATGTTTGACTAGTATTTCGTCTGTTCGGGTTAAGACTCTAAGTCTAGTATGAAGTGCATTTTAAGTCTAATATAGGCATGCAAAATGTGAATGCATTTATGAATTGGATACCTTGAACCAGTGAAAGGTCGACCTAAACCACTATGGTACTAGGGAGTTCATTTTTCTTATAGGTGTCAGATTTGAAGTTTAGGTAGATGCCCTACTTTAGAGGGATGGTGATTTGGTTGCTTTGACAAGCAAAAGGGTTTTGGCATTTTGTTTGGCTTTGACTTATCTTCTCATAGGGTTGTGACAATGAGATGGTGATATTTTAGCAATACTGCTAATTGAAATCATACTCAGTCTGAGTCAAGTATGCAAGATTGATAAGAATGGTATTGTGAGATCGGTTGCAACCACACTCAGTTTGGGTTGAGCATGTAGATTTGATGGGCATAGTCTGTTCAAACTTTGACCTCAAGTGTGACTGCGTATCCCTTTCAATAGGAATCAAAACTCACGCAGTTTTTTTCCGTCTTGCGATGTAAGGTTCATTTTATCTTGGATTTATCATGTTTTTGGTTTTTTATTTTAGAAGAAGAAGAAGAGAAGGTGATTTACCTTTAAAAGAAGGAAAAATTATATCATTGGTGTTTAAACTTTTTAAAATATGTTATTTTGGTGTTTGGGCGATTTTTTGGTCTGACAAGTTTCTCAATTTTTAAAAATAATCTCATATAAGTATTTTTAGTCGTTTTTGGATCATTGTAGTGCTGATTTGTAACTCTAAAATCTCTAAAATTAAGGAATGGACAAGAAGAAAAATTTATGGGTTGTTAAATACAAAAATAAGATTTTACATGGAGTTGGAGAATTGCAAATTAAGAGAGAGAAGAATTGCAAATCAACACTTCGGTAACCAGAAAACGGTTAAAAAGACTTATATGAGATTATTTTTAAAAGTTGAAAAACTCATCAAATTAAAAAAAAAAAAAAATTGTTCAGATACCAATATTGCATATTTTATAAAGTTCAGACACCAATGGTATAATTTTTCCTTAGAAGAAGAAGTTAGGGTACTTTACCTTAGTTCTTTGCACCTTAGGAGGAGGAGGTTGCAACGCCTTACCGGATCAAAATTCCATTTTAGCAAAGGAAGTTAATTATCTAGTCCAAATTATTCCAAAATGTAAATAAAGTTGATTATTTTAGTCCAAGTTATTTTCCAAAGCAAAGGTATTTTATTTAGTCCAAATTATCATTCCAACAAAAGCAAATGATTAATGGCTCTACACGTCTAAAAATAAAACCAAATTAAATCAAAGAGAATTAATTTGGGTGATTCGAAGTCAAGGAGACTTGAATCCAGACTGCTATTCAACGAGAACTAAAGAGAGAAAAAGTGAATAGTCTAGAGAAAATTCAATCTCGCTATGCAAGGGTGAGTTAGAATGAATGGGAAGGCTTCCTTATATAGGCAAAGGAAATGGGATAAAAAGTATAACAAAATGATGTGGGATGTGGAGAGATTTCAAAAAGGGCAAGAAGAGTGATTTTGAGAGCTAAAAAAAAGGTAAGAAGAGTGATTTTAGCGGCTAAAAAAAGGTAAAAATGGATATTAGGGCGTGTTTTGGCGCGACTGCTACAGTAGTAGGCCCAAAATTCTTTCGTTTTGCCCGCTTCATCTATTTCAATTTTGAAAGTCCCGAGGACTCTCCAAGGGTCCACGAGGGTCTAATTATATGTCGAACACCATTTTCTAGGGGTGCAAAATTATGTGTTCACATATGGCAAAGACAAATAGCATTAGGAGGTCCGTGCCAAGACTATGGCCTAATATGGGCCTTTCGATGCTTAAATCAATGTGACTGGCTAGATGTACAAAGTTAAAGGCTTAAGGAGAGAGTGAACTTATAGATGATGTCGCAACTTCCCTGAGTGAGAGGATTTAGAGACTCTCACTTTGACCTTTTCCAATGGAAAGAAGGTATTTTGGCTGAACTCCAATGAGTGACTAGCTTAAGAGGAGAGAATAGTCTACGGTGAATGATCTAGGGACTGTTATGCTAGAGAGGGTGCTTCTTGAAGCTGAGATGCTCAGGAAGTGTATGAAGTTACCTTGAGGAAGGTTGTGTTCTATAGTTGAGAGGAAGCATCCTTGTGGAGAAGGAGTTCTTATTCTTTCTTCCAACCATAGTCTCTTTTTCCTTGAAAGGTGAAGAAGCTCTGGAAAAGCTGAGAAAAAAGCCTCTTCTTGATGAGTGAACTCTAGCTTTTATAAGAGTATTGACTCTTAAGTTGCATGGCGGTAGGCAGGATCACATCATTTTGTAGTTGGACAAAAGTAATAATGTGCCTGTTTTGGAGGCTGTGGAGTTTTGTGTTGAAATGACATAATCCCATTTTTCAAAGGTGGCGGATTGCGTGTCAGTTAAGCACTAAGTCTGAGCCTGTTGGTATTGTGGTCTGCGTTTTGGATAGTCTGCTTCTATCTTGGGTTTGTTATTCTAAAACCCGATTCTGAATGAGTCATTAATACACACACACACACACATATATATATATATTAATTAAAAATTATTAAAATTATTTATTGACATATCATCAAAATTGTTTGATGATTAGATTTCAATTGATTTAAAATTAATTAATATAATCTTAATAATATAATTAATAAAAAGTTAAATTAAATAGTTTAATAATTTTTTTTATTAAATGCACTCACAAGATATTAATTGCTTGTGTTTAATAAAAAAAATTAATAATTATGATAGTTTATCTTTTTTTATTTTATTTGTAATTGATATCACCATGAAATTTATAATTTTATAAAAAGTACTATTTATTTTTTTATTTTAAATTTATAACGATTGATTTTAAGATTAAAACTTGCTATAAAAGTAATTAATTTATAAATTATTATATACCTTTTTTTAGATAAAAATAATTATATACCTTCATTTATATAAAAAAAAAATTTGATAATATAATAAAAAATAAATTTGTGCAAAGTATAGGCACCCAACCCAACTAGTTAAACATCACTCCAAAATTATTTTTTAACAACATATATAAAATGATATTTTTCCGAAAAAATAAATTAAACAACAATGTCAAAAAAGGTAAAATTGATTTTTATACCTTTATTATTTATTAATTTAAGGTTATATATATATATATATATATATATATATATATATATATATATATATATATATACCTTCATTTATATAAAAAAAAAATTGATAATATAATAAAAAATAAATTTGTGCAAAGTATTGGCACCCAACCCAACTAGTTAAAAAATTTAATAAAAAAATTGATAATATAATAAAAAATAAATTTGTGCAAAGTATAGGCAATTAATATCTTGTGAGTGCATTTAATAAAAAAAATTTATTAAACTATTTAATTTAACTTTTTATTAATTATATTATTAAGATAATATTAATTAATTTTAAATCAATTGATATCTAATCATCAAACAATTTTGATGATATGTCAATAAATAATTTTAATAATTTTTAATTAATATTTTTAACATAATAATTTTCTTAATTCGAACTTAAAAAACAATGTTAAATAGTTGATATTAATATATTATAGTGTAATTGATAATGGAAGGGAAAAAACAAATAAAGGAACAGAGAAAGAAAAGGACAGCGCAAGGAATCCAATAGAAAGTTGTTAGTTGGGTTGGGACATGTCCAATCTAAAACTTTAAGACAAGATTGACTAAGGACTTTTCCATTTCTAGATTCCAGAATACTTGTTAGTGGTAATTACTAATAACCTCTTCTTTTCAATTCCATCTTTATTAATTTATATATTATTACATAAATATAATTAAATATAAATTTATAAGAAAAATTAAAAGCAATATATATATATATATATATGTTAGGGGTGATAATATCAAATACAATACGAATCCAACACGAAATTAGCAAGTTTGGATTAGGGATTATAATGTTCGTGTCAATTTCATATCAATTCGATTGTGATACGAAAATAATTATATCATATCGCGAGTTGACCCGTTAATTCGAAAACGACACGTATAACTTATTAACACATTTAACCTAATATATTTTATGACTTTTAGAATATGTATATATAAATATTACTTTTAATATTCTTTATAAATTTATATATAATTATATTTTATGTAACAATATAAATTAATAGGGATTAATTTAGTAAATTTGATATTTTTAAATATTAAAATAAAAAATTAATTAATTTAAAATTTTAGACGTGTTATTCTTATCGTATCGTATTGCCTATTAATTAAGTGGATTGTGTTTGTATTTAAATTTTTGACACGATAAACTAATCGTATCGTATTCGTGCTAACTTTATCATTACATGGGTATAAGTCTACACAATCATATATTGAGTTAAACATGTTAACACAGATTAATCGTATCATTTTCAGGTTAGTTTGTTAATTGTTTTATGTCATAATTAAATATTTTAATTTTTCAAAATTTAATATATAATTTTCATTTAAATTATTTTAAGAACTAAAAATGATATTTTCTTTTTCATAGAATACAAATGATAATCTTGAAATAATATATATTAAAATATTAATTGTGGCAAATATCATGAATATTATAGTAATTTTTAAATCAATACGAATATGA
>CATKHJ010223538.1:0-18934 GCA_949750685.1 Vernicia montana | reverse complement strand
CTCTCTCTCTCTCTCTCTCTCTCTCTCTCTGCCACTTTTCCATTTTCCAACAATCAAACATATATATATATATATATATATATATAATAATAATAATAATAATAATAATAAAGTAAATAAATTCTGAAAAATTAATTAAATAATTTCAATTTTTTACTAAACCAAATAAAAAAATAAATTTACTTTATTAAAATAAATACCCAAATAATTTTTTTTTATAATTAAAATTTCAAGATATTACAATTAATTATATATATTTTAAAATTCTTAATTCTATTTTAATAATTATTATTATATTTATTAAAATTATATTTTATTATTATTTATTTTTCCATTTATTAGCTGAAAGCAATTTTAATTATCACTTTTAAGTTTTTGGAGAAATTTTGTTGTAGTAGTGTGTTCTATAATATTACTTATCTAACCAATAGAATACTTCCACGTATTTATTAATCTTAAAAAGACTAATTATGAAGATAAAAACTTTCCATATTCATCCTTATTGTGTACCATCCGTACTGGATTCACTCACCTTCATTGTTACTTTTTTTTTGCCCGAACCTTCATTGTTACTTGCACACCCATTAGTGCCTCCAGTCATTGTTTCTCTCTCTCTTTCTCTATCTCTCTCTCCTTCTTTCGATCGTTGGCTTTTTCAGGTGATAGTCTCTCCCTCTCTCTAAAAATCACTTCCTAAGTTTCGCATTTTTTTTATTCAGATCTGATTTTTTTTTTTTGTTCTATTATCTTCCTAGTTATCTTCTTTAATCTTCACCGAAAATGGAGAATAGTGCATCTCCGCCTTTGAATCCCAAAACTGTCTCTCTGGTGACAAAATCACTACTGTTTGCCTCATATCCGACGACAAAACTGTCTCTCTTGAAAACCCCGGCAAACTCAGCAAATCTGAACCGAGTCGCTCGGGTCACCGGGTGCCAGTCCGATTCACCGAGTTTTTCCCGATTTTTAACTATATCGATTTTATAGGCTAAACCGGACCGATATGAGGAGTGATTCTCAGTTTTTCCAGTTGAACGGGCTGGACCGATCTGATTTTGATAACCATGATATTGATATAAAACAAATAAATGTTATATAATTGTACACAATTTATTTTTTACTTTTTCTCATTGTTAGTTTTCTTTGAAGTTTTTTTTTGTCTTGTGAAATCATTATTTCTTCGTATTAAAAAGATTCAATTTAATATAAAAATAATGATAATAAAGATTATTATAAAGGCTAACAAAGACGTAATCTTAACGGTAAAGTGCATAATCTTTTAGGTAATAGACTCAAATTTTAGCACAGGCCTTAATGGCCGACACTAAGATTAGCTTTAAAATCACATTTCTAATCATCTAAATAAAATTTTCAATTTTGATTTTCAGGTTTTGTTGAATTATTTCCATGTAATACTCCTTGGAAATATCTTAGCCACTGGAAATTATATACAAAGGATTAATAAACAAAATCGTGGATTAAAGGATTGATAACTTATCCTTTGTGGTGATTTTCCTTGTGTGTGTGTGTGTTTTTTTTTTTTTTTTTTTTTTTTTTTTTTTTTTAATTTTGCTTTTTTAATCTATAGAGAATTGTGATTTATAATATTTATGTAGATTTACTTTTTCAATTTGTAAATGGGCATGCAGAGAGAGAAATGGTGGGAGGGGATAAGGGAGTGAAATTTTTTCCCTTTTATGAAATGGATCTAAAACTAAAACTAAGTAAATAAATTTGGATTTTTTTTTGAGATGAAATAAATACATTTGGAAGTTAGGTGAAGAAGAAGAATGATGTTAGAATAGAAAATTGAATAAAGGATAATTTTGTAAAAAAATGTTTTAAATTTTTTTATAGTTCTAGCCTTAACAATTAAAGTTTTAGCTATAACGCCATCCGGAAGAAAAGTCATTAAATATATTTAGTTAGCAGGAAAGGGTTATGACTCTTTCCTATTTTGTATAATTTTCTATTATGTATATTTTCTGTATAGTTTCCCTTAATTTAGAAATATATATACAGTTGTATATTTGACCTATTTACCATATATAGGTCATTGTATATTGTATATATATCATTGAAATATATGAAAGTAATCATTTCGCATATTTACAACTTGGTATCAGAGCTTTAGGGTATAATTTTTTTCTCTTTCTCTGAAAAATTCAGCCACCTCTGCTTCCTTAAAAACCCTAGCCACATTTGCTCCTCCTTCCTAAAACCCTAGCCGCTCCTCTCTTCTTTCTTAAAAACCCTAGCCACAACTGCCCTTCCTTCCTAAAACCCTAGCCGCATCTCAGTATGTTTACCAAAACTGACTGTAAATCTTTTAACAAAAAGAAAACATCTACCATGATTATTTAAGATGCTCCTTCATCCATCCATATTAAATAGGATGGCTTTAACTATCGGGTTTGGTCTAAGATTTTGAAGATGCATATTGTTGGAAGAAAAAGAATGGGCTATATTAATGGGAAAAAGGTTGCACCTGCAAAAGATCATTCATGCTATGATAAATGGGAGGCTAAAGATGCACTTGTCAAATCTTGGCTCATTAATTCAATGAGTGATAATCTGATGTCACACTTTGTGCAGTGTGGCACAACAAAAGAAGTATGGGATGCTGTAAAGAGAAGTTACCTTAATGTATCTGATTCTTCTCAAGTTTATAAATTGATGAAGAAGTCTTTCCAATTACGTCAAGGTGGTCATCCTCTAGCAGAATATTACAATGAGTTGAACTCAATTTTTATGGAGCTTAACTACCGAAGGCCAAACGATATGGCCTGTGTTGTTGATATTGAAAAATATAGAAATCGTATCGCAGAAGACAAGGTTTATATCTTTCTTGCTGGTCTTGATCATAACTTAGATCAAGTGAGTAGCCGTGTTTTAGCTACTTCTCCACTACCGAAATTAGAAGAAGCAAATTCCTTGGTTCATCGAGAAGTACAACGACAGGTTGCTATGGATGCAGAAAACCACTCAGAGGCTTCAACTCTAGCTGTCCAAAAGAGTAGTCCTATTTCTTCTCTTGGAGATTCTACAACTTCTCAATATCGGTTCTACACCCACTACCATAAGAATACACATACAATTGATGTTTGCTAGAAGAAGCATGGCTATCTGGAATGGTATAAACTCAAGCAAGATGAGAGAAAAAATAAGAAATCTACTCAGAATGTTACTGTCATAGATATCGTTCCATCTCCATCTTTTGCTTCTCATGCATCTCGGGTATCTTCTCAAGAAGGTAATTTTGGTTTATCCATTAGTTCTACTTGTCCTAATACTTGGGTTATTGATTCAGGGCTACTGATCATATGACTAGCAACTCTTCTATCATTGATTCTCTAACATCTCTACCAGTTAAGTTTGTACAGATTGTTAATGGGAATTCTATGCCAATCACAGGGGCTAGAAATATATCTCTTTCTCCAACATTTTCTATTTCATCTATGTTATTTGTACTTACACTTTCAAATAACCTTCTCTCCATTAGCAAGATAACAAAGAATCTCAATTGTTTTGTTATTTTTCACTCTACTTATTGTGTTTTCCAGGACAATCTTACGAAGATGACGATTGGCATTGGTAGGAAGAGGGATGGTCTGTATTATTTGGAGGATCATCGAGACATAGCAGCACCTACTCGTGGCTTCCAGACAAAGAGAGAAATATCTAATAGAGAAAATTATCCTTTGGTATTGTCAGTTAGGACATCCATCTTTTTCTTATTTAGAACATTTGTTTCCTAAACTATTTTCCAATATTTATGTTTCTAGTTTAAGATGTGAACAATGCATTTATGCTAAAAACCATCGTGTTCCTTTCAAAGTTAGTTTTCATAAAAGTACTATTCCCTTTTCATGTGTTTATACTGATGTGTAAGGTCATTTCTCTACTCCTTTTGCTTTAGGACATAAATACTTTGTATCTTTTATTGATGATTGTACTATGGTCAGTTGGGTATATTTGATGAAATCTAAGAGTGATGTTTTACATATTATTCCTCAGTTTTAGAACATGATTCTCACTCAATTTAACACTAAAATTAAAATTTTTCATTCTGACAATGGTCATGAGTTTGTGAATCAATCTCTTGCTGATTTTATGAAACAACATGGCATTCTTCACCAAACAACTTGTATTTACACTCCCCAATAAAATGGCACAGCATAATGTAAGAATCGCCACCTCCTTGAAGTGGTTCGAGCCTTATGTTTTACTATGCATGTTCCAAAACAATTCTGGACTGAAACTGTCATGACTGCTGCTTTTCTTATCAATCGAATGCTTGCTAAGATTCTTGATTTTCAAACCCCTTTAAGGATGTTATCTAGATTTCATTCCATTTCCTCTGCTCTAAATATTTGCCCTAAGGTTTTTGGCTGTATGTGCTATGTTCATGTTCATTCTCTTCATAGAGATAAACTTTATCCTCGTGCTATCAAATGTGTTTTTTCTTGGCTATTCTAATTCACAAAAAAGGTACAAAAGTTTTCATCCTCCTACAAGAACCTACTATGTGTCGATGGATATTCAGTTATGTGAAAATGAGTCCTATTTTTCTAGAAATATATCTATGGTTCCTCTTCAGGGGGAGACTGGTAGTAAAGAAGAAGAACAACTATGGTTGGGAGAGAAAAAGATATAGGTCTCAAGTACAGAAAATATTAAGGAAATTGGAGAAGTCTCAGTTTTAGATGACGAACCTAATGGTGAGGAACCTAATAGTGAGAGACCTAAGAGACTAACTCATTTTTTTGAGAAAAAATATTCTAAGAGAAAGGAAGATATTACTGTTATGCCTCCTTCTAATTATAGTACCTCTCTTGATGATACTACCATGCCATCAGATGAATCTTTCAAGACTGACACTGAGGTATGTACCTATTCTCCTAAATCTCTTGAAATTTCTAATCCCAATTTTAATTTTGATCAAAATAGGAGATATCCTCTTCATGAAAGAAAAGCACCTGATAGATTTGGTTTTTCAAAAGCATCCAATGTTGTTTATAAGATCTATGACTTCATATCATATCACCGTTTGTCTAAAACTAACTTAACATTTACTCTTCAGTTGTCTTCTATTTTTGTTCCTAGTCATTTTCAGGAAGCCCTTAAAGATCCGAAGTGAAATGATGCAATGGTAGATGAAATGATGGCTCTCCAAAACAATTCTACTTGGGAAATGGTCAAGTTACCAATGGGAAGAAGACCGTGGGATGCAAATGGGTTTTCATTATCAAATACAAGTCAGATGGGATGGTTGAAAGATATAAGGCTAGGCTGGTTGCAAAAGGCTATACCCAAACCTATGGTATTGACTATCAAGAGACTTTTTCACCTGTTGCCAAGATAAATATTGTTCGTGTCATACTGTCACTTGCAGTTAATTTAGACTGGCCTCTACGACAATTTGATGTGAAGAATGCCTTTCTTCATGGTGATTTGACAGAGGAAGTGTTCATGGATCCACCTCTAGGATTTAAACTGGAAGAAGGAAAGGTATAAAAACTAAAAAACCAAGGGCATGGTTTGGGAGATTGAGCTATGCAATGAAGAAGTATGGATTCAAGCAAGCTTTGGCAGATCATACCTTGTTATATAAACATGTTCATAATAATATTACCTTGCTTCTTGTCTATATTCATGATATGATTGTAACAGGTAATAACATAGATGAAATTGAGAAACTTCGAAGCTATCTGGCCAAAGAATTCGAGATAAAGGATTTGGGGCTTCTCAAATACTTCCTAGGCATTGAAGTCTCTCGGTCTAAGCAAGGACTGTTTCTTTCCCAAAGGAAGTATACTTTGGATCTCTTAGCCGAAACTGGTAACTCAGCCTGTGAACCTATAGATACTCCTATTGAGGTAAATCATGGCCTTTCTATTTATCTTGATCAAATTCCAACAAACAAAGAGAGATATCAAATGATAGTGGGGAAGTTGATCTATTTAACTCACATTAGGCCGAATTTAGCATATGCAGTCAGTGTTCTAAGTCAGTTTATGGACAATCCAAATGATCATCACATGACTGATGTTAACCGAATTCTAGCTTATTTAAAATCAGCTCTAGGTAAAGGTGTTTTGTTCTCCAAACATGGACATCTTGATGTTGTGGGATATACAGACTCTGATTTTGCTGGTAGTAGAATAGATAGAAAATCTACTTCCAGATATTTGTCGTTTGTTGGAGGCAACTTGGCATCATGGAGAAGTAAAAAACAGAATGTGGTTTCATTATCTAGTGCAAAAGCTAAATATTGTGCTATGCATCATGCAATCACAGAACTTTCTTGGAAGAAAATTCTCTTAATGGAACTTTGTTTTGGTCCAAAAAAAACCTATGGTGTTATTTTGTGATAATATGGCAGCCATTGAGATTGCTAATAATCCAGTACAACATGATCAAACTAAGCATGTTGAACTTAATAGAAATTATATTAAAGATAATCTTGATTCTGGCACAATAGAAGTTCCTTATACTAGGAGTTCAGACCAGTTAATTGACATTATGACTCATGCTGTCACTAGTGGACCATTCCATACATCGCTATCCAAGTTGGGTATATGTGATATCTACATTCCAACTTGAAGGGTAAAGTTAGCAGGAATGTGTTATGACTCTTTTCTATTATGTATAATTTCTTGTATAGTTTCCCTTAATTTAGGAATATATATACAATTGTATGTTTGACCTATTTACCATATATAGGTCATTGTATTTTGTATATATATCATTCAAATATATGAAAGTAATCATTCTGTATATTTACAACTTATTTTAATAAATATTAAGATAAAAAGATAATTAAATAAATAAAGAATATGTACGATATATAAATGATTTAATATTTATTTTAAGATAAAAGGATAATCAGATAAATAGTATATAAAAATATGGGGAATGTTCAAAAAATTACTATGTGGTTTCGCGCTTTTATAAATAGGGGTCTGTGGAATTTTTTTTTTTTTTTTGCAAAACCAGACATATCTTTTATACCGTTAGCAATTAAGGGTCTGACACCCTAACAATGTCAATCTCAGTTGACGTGGCACTAAATTTAATAAAACACAGACTTGATTTTGCAAAAGAAAAATTCCACGGACCCCTATTTACCAAAGTGCGAAACCACATGGTATTTTTTTTGAATTTTTCTCAATTTTAATATATATATATATATATATATATATATATTTATTTATTTATTTATTTCTAATAAGCTCCATTATGCTTACTAAGATGCCACATCACTGAAAAATTAATTTTTATTAAGTTTTTATAATACCCTAGGTTATTGCTAGTTGTATCCTCTTAAGATTACCTTAAGCATGAATGGATGAGTTTAGATTATTGCCTAGTGAGTAGCATGGGTAGTTGTTTGAGTGTGCATGTGAAAGTAATGCTCTAACTAGTTTAACCTAAACCATTAATGATTAATCTCAAACGAAATTGTTCCTAAGTGTTATATTAGAGTTGAGTTATGATAAATGATGGTTTCCAAGTGATAGATGCAAGTGGTGAAGGGTTTTGGATGTGCAATTATATTGGAAGACTGTTTGGAAAAGTAATGGAGCAATACACTCAAAGACATGCCCATGTCTTCTGAGACACACCTATGTCACCTTGAACATGCCCATGTGTCCATTTCCTCAAATTTGGAAATGTAGACAGTAGTCAACACGCCTAGAGAACACGCCCATGTTATCTACAACACACCCATGTTGCTTGGAAATCAACAATGAACAATACATTTTTCGGCCCAATCTAATTTTTAACCCATTTTCTCTCATTCTAAAGGATTCTAAACCATTCCAAAAACATTCAAAACTCTTTTATTTTCCTCCTAAAGCCTAAGTTCTTCCTTTTTCTCTCAAGATCTCTTAAATCCAACTTCAATCTCTTCCTTTCTTTCAAATCAAGCTCAAGATTTCAAGAGAATTCAAGGATTCAAATGGATCTTCTTCCTTATTTCCTTTTCCTAGAGGAATATTGGTTAGAGCAATAGAGAAATCTTTTGGATAAGTCTATCAATCCCTTAATTTTCATTTGGGTTTAGTTTGATTAAGGTTAAATCATAATATATGAGTTAGATAGAAGGTATAAATGGCATTTAAAGTAAGAAAATAAGATTTATTGAGTTTGAATTTATAAAGACCCTAGAATGAAGCCTGGTTTTCAATGGCTATAAGATATATTTGCTAGTAAGGCATAAGAATTAAGAATCCATGGTTAAATTTGAGGAATCAAGCCTTAGGGTTAAGGTTCCATGGAACATAGTTAATGATTGATTTCGGAATTCATGTGTAGGCAAGGTGAACTAAGGAATTGATGAGCCACATGCATAATTAAGATGAATTGAGCTTAATTGATGAAATTATAGCAAAAAGTGAGATGAGTTATAAAATGTATTAATGCATGGTAATCTACCATGACTTGTTCTTGTTAACTTCTTATTTGTTTTATTCATTCTAAATGACCTAAATTGTATTATTGCTATTGTTATTCTTATTGTCATTACTATTGTTCATTAAAATATATTATTGAAACAATGATTATTGTGAAACCCTTATTGTATTATTGCTAATGGGTTTTGCTATTGAATTTAATGTTGATGACCATTATTTTATTGTTAATGAAATGCCATTAGGCCAACCTATTGCTATGGTACCTACCTAGCCATGACCTAGCCATAGACCACATATATGATAGAATGCCTTGCTAATTGGGGAGATTTCATTAGGTCATGTGCACTGGTGACTCAGTTGATAGAGTCTGAATTATCAGTGTCCTACCTAGGGATGGTCATCGTAGCCGAGGCATATGCCCCGTGCAAGCATATGCTCATTGTTACAGAGAGAAGTTACTGCCCTACTCAATGTTCATTATTCATCATATTGTTTTTGTCATTGTGTTCTAAATCCTTGGTGCCCATTTATTCTAGGCACATATATATTATTGTTCATTGACCCTTATTGTATTGATATATAAGATTTATTGTTATGTCCTTATGAACCCCCAGGTATTGATATATTTCATAATTCACTGACTTGAAGGCTCACTCCTCTTCATTTTTTTTTTTTAGGTGTTAGAGTAAAAGAGGTTAGAGAAAGAGAAGATAAAGCTTATTGATCATCATTTCTTCCTCAAGAAGCTATATTGATGTATATTTCTAAAGACTTTTGTATATTAAATATTGTGGTAGTTATGTTATATCTCTAATTGCTCCGTAGTATGGGAAGGCTTGTAGATGTAAATATAGTATGATATATTCTAGTAATTATGAGACATTATTGGATTTTCTCTTGTTTATTATGGATGATAGCCTATAAGTTGACCATTGATCCATAGTGAACAAATGGAAATGGATGATTTTGATTATCAAATGAATGAATGTATGATTCTATTAGATAATATATATATTGATCTTGGAAGTTTTAATGAAATCATTAGATTCTATGGGTGATTAGTGGCTTTAAATCTACCAATGCCCTAGGAATGTCACATCAATAGAGTCAGGGTGTGACATTTTTAATGCCACATAAGTAATAATTAACAGTGTTAGACTACCAGACCCTAAACTACTAACGGAGTAAAACACATACCTTATTTTGCAAAAAAAAAAAAAAATTAACAGACCCCTATTTGCAAAAACACGAAACCACAAAGTACTTTTTTGAACTTTCCCCTAAAAATATTTAAAATAAATTACTATTTCACCCCTAATTTTAGGTTAATATTACTAGTGAATCCTTGTATTTTTAGAAATGCATTAAAATATTCCTAGAGTTTTGTTCCATTTACTATATAGTCATTTGGTCCATAAATTGAGCATTTACCGTTCAATCAACTTAAAAGTAGAATTAATGCATGTATAAACACCAAACTACCCTTTGCAACACAAATAAAAATAAAGTGATGAGTCAATATTTTCTATATTTGAGCTTAATTTCTCCTTCATTCTTCATTCTTTTACTTGTTCTTTAGTAATATTTTCTCATAAATCATTAATAAATCAATAAATAGATTTCCTTTGTCTCATTTTAGGTTCATACATGTTTTGGAAGTAAAATAGTAGTAAAGGAATTAAAAAAGTTTAAAGTTGCAGTTAGGTATCCACACAAGCCATGTAGCCACGATAGGGGTCCATGCCCCAAGAGAAAATCCAACACATGCAGCCAAAACTGATCATTCCTGAAATTCCTGGTCCTCGATTTGACATATGGGTGGTGCAAGAAATTCACAAGGGGTGTGTAAAGTCGTGACAATTGTCACTTTCCTATTCTAAGCTTATACTTTAAGCTAAAGGGAATCTTATAAATAGGTCCCTTAACAGAATTGTAAGAGAGCTTTTAAAGGAGGCTAGCTCACTAAGAGTTGCAGATAGTAGTAGTAGTAGATAATTTTTACAGTAGTTTAAATCTAGATATTTTTCTTTTTGAAAATCTTATATCTAGAGCAAAGGATTCAAGATCCAAAGCTTGGAGGAGTGTCTTCAAGTCCAGATCTACAATTCCGAGTTTAAAATCTAAGTTTACTCTTATCCTTATCTTGTATTTACATTTTATTTCCTTTTAATTAAACGATGATGATTTTAATCTTGAGATCTGTTGTGTTTACATCTTATCTTATCATGAGTGGCTAAATCTCTTGTTAAGATTTAGATATAGACTGACATGTAACTTGTGGATTTTGATATACTTATGGGTTTGTTACGAAATTGCTTGGTGAGGTTAATATGTTGTCCTTGAACTTCTAAGTGGTATGCTTGGCCACCATTATCACTCATCCATAGCATAGATTGGAGTAGTAAGAGTGAAAGAGCTTTGTTGATTCACGGGGGCAGTAGATATAGGCATTTATCGCATGGGGACGTAAGCAAACTTAGATGATATCAAACACTCACTCACAAATCTTAATGGGTTCAGTCGATTGCCAAATCATGAGATTAGAGATGGGGTTGGTTGGACACATGCCTTCACCTCGAAGGAAGGTTTTCATTACTTTAGGACGAATTATCTTTAATCCTCAACTTATAATGATTTGTGACCTATAGCATATTCGAAATCCCAAGTAAAATATCATGTCAAAGTCTAAATCCTAGGCTTCATCACAATTGATTATTATCATTTATTTTATTTGTCTTTTTTTTTTAGATCTGTTGTTGTTTTATTTAGTTTTAATCAACCTATACCCAACTGTTATTTCACCATCTAGATAATACAAAGGCTATGAACACTAGTAATCAGTCATCTTCCCTATGGGTTCGACATCCCTTACTCTATAATATGATTTGTGCACTTACAGAGCTTAGTACAACTAGCAACATAAAAAACCCTAAATTTGAAAAAAATTAAAATAAACACCAGACCCATCAATCCCTTCCTTCTCCTAATTTTCTAATATCTAATATGTACATATCTATGATAAAATTTCTTCAAATGTGTTAACTAAAAAAATCAAAATCAAAAGAATCACAAATAATAAAAGTTCCAAAGCCAAAAGTTCTTTACCCAAACAAGTTCTTGGACCTTCATTAAAAACTAAAATTTGTGTGATGGTTGATATTTACTTTTACCTCCTTCACTAATACATCGCTCTGGCTTAAATTCTAAACAATCTTCTCCCTATATTGAGGCCATTCTTCACATAAATACATGCAAAAACTATTTTTCATCTCAGGATTTACTCTATGCCCATTTGGAAGAACATCTTGCAAAGGAGCCTTATGCTGGAACAAAACTGGTGGGTATAGCCTTAATGACTCACCAGTTGCTTTATGCAAATAAACTAGACTATTTAGCTCTTGTGGATTCAATTCTCTCCAAGATTTTGATTTTTTTTTTTAATAACATTAATTTCTTCTCTTATCTTTTCCTCTATTTTTGGATTCTTGGAAATAAGCCAAAAGAACCAAGTAAGAGTAGAGCTAGTTGTATCTCTCCGTGCAAGCAACAATTTTTTTATTTGTTTTAAATTCCAAGATTTGATAAGATCCTTTCATATATGATGTTAATAATGAACACTGTTATCTCCAGTTTCTTGAAACTTTGATACTTTCTTGATTTGCTATGTTTTTCTTGATATATATTTGGATGATATATCAATGGATAGGCTTCTTGGATTATAACCGGTTACTAATTCACAAGTGATATGAAATGTGAATATTTGAAACAAATATCTCAAATCCATAACCAACCCATGTTTAATTACATTATCAAGAACAGGAACAAGCATTGTCTCCACCATTTTGTGACTAGACTTGATAAAAAAACTAGTAAAATCACCTATGATTAATCGAGTCTTGGGGATGGAGGAGGCCGCAGAGGTGGTGTAGAGAAAGCGAGAGATGGGTTTCAAAGTTACGGTGAAGAGTCTGGTGTCATGGCAACAGAGTGCATTTTTTCTAGACATTTTAAGTTTTTAGAATAGGTAAGGAAATTAAGAAAGCGCTCTAAACAATAAACTTAGTGCTTTAAGTATTTTTCTTTTCTTTTCGGGTTAATTTTACCTATGATCCTCCAACTATTGACTAATGCATATGTTGGTACTCCATTTTCAAAATGCCACTTAAAAATACTTCAATTGTGTGTAATGGTCACTTTAAAGTACTTTTTACCTATTTCCGTTAAAAAAGCTAAAGACATCTCTACGTGGCACTCCACCCAATACTTGCCGAATATAAAAAAGCCACGTCAAATCACCAGCATCCCTTAATTTCTCTCTCCTCGAGTGGGAGAACACTTACATTCTATATCTCCCTATCTCGCTCTCTGTTTCTTTTTTTTGAAGAAAACCATATATATATATATATATATATATATATATATATATATATATATATATATATATATATATATATATATATATATAGGGAGCAAGAACAGAGAAGAGATATTACCTTTAACGCCACTTAATTTCTCTTTTGCTGAAAGGTGAAATAATTTTTGTCGTTGCAAGATGGATTCCATGGATAATGAACTAGTTTTAGAGTTCATAACCTTTATAGGAGCATCGCTGTGCAAGTGTGGCGAATAAGATCCATTAAGAACCTCATGGACTGAGGTGAACCCATAAAGGAGATTCTATAGATGTCCTAACTATGGTGTAAGTGAATTGGAAAATTATTTTTGATTGTTGGGGTTGGGTTCTTTAATGATTACACGATATCAAAAATTAATTGGGTGGTAATTTTTATAATTTGTTTAAAAAATAAATCTGAGTGATAATTATTTTGCAGACAGCCAAAGGAAAATGTAAATTTTTTGTTTGGATGGATCCTGATTTCATTGAGTGGTCTAAGAATATGATTAATGGTCTATTGAGGAAAATTGAGAGGTTGGAGAAGGAGAATAGAGAAATGAAGAGGAGGAAGTACACTGTGAAGTTTGGCAAGGTCTTTGCATTGGGTGTTTCTATACTTTCTCTTGGTATCCCGATTTTGTCACCCTTGTTGGTTAAGAAGAAATATTGATGAGTTCTAGTTTAGGTCCCATATTTTTGTTGGTTTATAATCTGGAAAGTAGTGTAGTGTAGGTCAAGCTAGTATATGTTTAAAGGTTTCAAAATGTGAAGCAGTATCCTGACTTTTTTGTAATAGCTAGTTTGGAAATGGTAATGAAATGAAACATTTAGTTGTGTTTATATTAAAATGTTCTGTGATAGATAATGAGTAAAAAATTTATATGGAAATTCAAAATTGAGATCAAATGAACCTATAAATAAATAGCATAATAGAAAATACTTAACAAAAATTACATAACAAAGTTTATATATTCTTTCAATAAGCATAATATAAGTGTTCTGTTTATCAGCATTACACATAGCATATAATGCAACTGATTCAATTGATGAATCTATAAACTAGTTAAGATTACTAGTTTCAACATTGAATCACAAAAATATGGTTTGTATTGATCCTACCAATACTTAAGAAATTTTAAGTATGCTAACACAACTAAATTATCAGTTTCACAATGAAGCTTTAGAAGCCAAATCCATAAATTGTAGCATGAAACAAAATGACACTGCACATTTCATATGTGCCCTTCAACCAGCAACCATCTAAGCAGATAATAGGCCTACACCCTTCTTTGAACCCATCTTTAAGTGCTGCCAAACAAATGTACATCCCATCAAACTCACCCTTCTCATCCATGAACTCAACAGTAGATCATGGATTGCTTTTAAGGATCTCCAACTTGTAATCATGGAGTCAGCTATACTGTTGTGCCTCATCCCTATTTATTTTTTTCAAAGCAAGGTTCCTTGCTCTCCAGGCTTTCATCCTTCCAATTGTGTACTTGTATTCATTATTCACTCTTGCTATGAAGGCATTTAGGAGCCAATTAGGATTTTCCCTAATCTCATCCATGTAGTGGGTTACCAACCACTTGGTTGTCATATGAAAATTGGAATAAACTCTAGGACAAATATGTTTCAAATTAGCCTTCTTGATTTGAAATGTGGGGTCATCCATCCTCTTCCTATTATTAATACTAGCATATATTATCCATTTGCATCTTTTGTCACAACATACTGCTTCAACCCTAACCTTGTCATTTTTAGGAAACCAAATTTGGCATCTCTGCTTAATTCCAAAATTTACTATGGCCTTTTTTACCTCATATCTATCCTTAAACAACATCCCAATACTGAATTTTGGGCTTTCCATATCTGTCTTTGCATTTGTGAACCCTTAAAATTGCACTTCTAGACAACCGATTTTCAGTTACGAACCCATAGAATCAAATTGGGCCCAAATCGGATCAGAAATGGGCTAAAATCGACCAAAACAGTGTAAAATCGGGTCAAATCGAACGGTCAGACTGAATTGGGCCAGAAATCGCCCAGGCGGCACGCTTCTAGCGGCATGCAGCACCACCGGCATGCCACCATGGCAGCCGGCGTGCCGCCGGCACTCCGATCGTGCCGCCCAGACCCCTTCAGCCTCCTGTATAAATAATAGCCTTCCCTTCCTTCAAAATGGGATAGAAAATTGGGGGAAATCAGAAAATAGCACTTCTTTGTTATCGAAATTCTGTCGAAATTCACCTTTTACATATCCAATTCCATCACCCACCAAAATTATTTTAATTTAAAATTATTATTATTTATTTTGAGTTCCTAAATCCGAAGTGGAGCTTAGATCTGGAGCCAAGCTCACCCCATCCTTCAAAAAATCCAAGAAAAGCAAAGGTATAATTCATTTCTCTTACATTTTTTAAATTCTAAATTCATATCTAGAATTTATCCTGTTGTTACGCCTTTATTTTGATCTAAATCTGAAAAGATGTAAAATTTATTAATTTAAAATCTGAATTAAATTAATAAACCAAATAAACCTCTTTTGAGTAAAACCCCTTCTTCGCAAGAAGGAAGAACTACGTGGGGTTTGATTCCCATTCAAAGGGAGACGCAGACATGCCAATCTTTAAGGCATCAATTCCAAAATATTTTAAATAATATTTTCCTCTTTCTATTATTTTACTGCTTCATATATGTTTTTTTATCCTTTATTAATTGAGAAATATGTGCTTTTCCTAGTACCCATAAGAGCTAGAGGAAGAATCCTCCTTTCTTATTTTTCTTTTGGTTTAATCTCTTTTATAACTATTATTCATATAATATTTGTATCATCTTACAACTGTCCATTCATCATTCTTTATTCTTATTCATGCATACATAAAGTTATTTTGTTCTTTGAGCCAAACTTAATAAATTAAACTGTTTATTACCAAAACCTGATCCCTGAGCCCACTTTGGTCACTCCTGGATTAGTGCTTTTCCATTTGGATAAAATAAAAATTTTTGGAGTCATTTCATTTGGGTTTTCCTTTAATTTTCCCAATTAAAAATAAATAAAATTAAAGTGGTGACTCCCTGTCACATAAAGCGAAAATACAAATTCTAATTTTTCAGAACTCATAGCGGGTTCCAGATTGAGTGGAGTTTCTCCCGAAGAGCATTTCGATTCCCTTAGCGGATCGGACCAATGCTCGGGCGAGGCCTCACAGTTAGTGACTCCGCTAGGGACCATAAAAGCGGATTACTTTTGGTAAAAACAAAGTTTGGCTTTAGTTCAAAATAGCTTTTCATGCATCATTACATATGGACTCTTTGTCCAAAACCCTAGTTTCCTAGGAAAACAATGGATAGAAAGTAACATCAAGTGGATAACCCTCCTTAGGTCTATTCGCCGATAGTGAAATCATCCAACCCGTGACGTATCCTTTAAATCCTTTTTAAAGGTGTAACAAGTATGCACGTACCGCTGGACCCACGTGAGGCTCCTTGACTCACATATGGTTTGGTATATAGCTGCTCTAGTGTGACGGGTACCCTATCCAAAACCACCAAGCCTTTTCATGTAATGAACTTAGAACCTAACCTTAGGTTGTATGTTCCATAAAGCAAAAACCTTACACAACTGCATCTTCATCATGCATCTATATTGCACAACATGCATTCATTTTAAATGGAACATTGAACCGAAGAAGGGTCAAACACTTTCACTTTTGACCCAATCACCTTCGCCCCACAAATCTTAAGCCCAATACATTTGGCGCAATATGCAACCCTAAGCCCAAAACCTTGGCCCATCCTACTTAAGGAAATCCTCAAAGCCCAATACTTTTGGCACAACATGCAAATCCTAAGCCCAAAAATCTGGCAAAATTCCCAAAGCCCAATACCTTTGGCTCAACATGCAATCCTAAACCCAAAAACATTGGCAAATCACAAAAAGCCCAATACCTTTTGGCCCATCATACTTAAAGCCCAATACATTTGGCACAAATCCTAAGCCCAAAAGACTTGGCAAATGTCACATCCCACTTTTGGGATGGACGGTCTTAGGGCATGGGTAGGTCTAAGGCCACCGAAAACCCATAGAACCAAACTAATTTTAGATTGTCACTGTAGCTCTGGCGGTATGCCGACATTACAATTACCATTCCCATGATCGAACCTACATGGAACAATTCACTCCCAATATTACACTTTATATTCTTAACTCCATTTATGGCACAAGTACTCACTCAATCACCATTACACACTCCTAGTTTGAATTTATTATATTTAGTTTAGCCATTTATATGCATATACCATATCACACTTATATTAGATTATGTACCATGGAGACACTAGATAATACCATTATACATCATCATATACAGTCAAATTTGCATATATCCATTATATGATTCTAGATTATATTGACATAACTAGTGTAAAATATATGTCAGCAGCAAGTGAAGTAGGATACTTGCGCTGTAGATCCACTAACCTGAAAAAAATAAGGGAAAAGGAGTGAGATTTAAATCTCAGTGAATATATAATAAATAACCTGGCACAACAACTTGGATACATAAATATAATCATTGGCTTAATGGGTTATCACAATAAATAATTAACGAATTTTCAGTTCAATACAATTGAGAATTTAGCAGAAATTATTACCAATTTAATGTGAACTTTATTCACATTCCCAATATAGTACTGTGGAACCACAGATTTCTAATGACAAATTGTAACACAAGGTTAGCTAGACCTTGTGGCTAGGCATTCAAATACCTCCTAGCAAGGTACAAGTCACTATGCACATAGTTCGGTGATCCCCACATTGAAGAAAGGGAATTTCTACTTTTTAGCTTAAGTGAGGGTTCAAATCAAATAGAACATTTCATATATAGAGAATCAAACAAGGTTCGAAGTTACAAAGATGGGTTATCAAATTCAAAGTCACATGATCAAGTACAATTCACATATACTAAGTGAAATGGGTATGTGCCGGGAAATTTAATATATACTCACCTTTCTAGTTAAGCTCTAAAATACTGATACTCTTCCTCAATTCTTTTGTCACCAAATTCACCTTCTTGCAATTCCTCTTCACTTTCTACAAATTACAAAATATTTACATAAAACTTAATTTTGTATAATTACATTTATCTACTTAATAACTTAGAGGATTAGTTCATATTTACAATTTTAAAGCTAATCTATACTCTAATTGATTCAATTCCAAATTTGGTTACTCCTAACACACTTCCCCTCCATCATTTTCTAAGTTGAATTCTCCAAAAGTTATTTTCTACATTCTCCTAAATTCTGGATCCTTGGTTTCATAGGAGTTTAGTATACTCTTTTGGCTATAACTCAAGTTACAAAACTCCATTTGATATAATTATTTTCTTCAATGAAACTAGAATCATAAGGGTACATTTCATTAGTTTTGACCTCAACTTTATTCTGCCTCTAAGGTTATCCAACTTAAGGGTTAATAACAAAAATTCTATCAGTCTAGTTACCCTATCACAGTTTAGAACTTTTCATATATCTCCCAATATACTTGAAATTTTTCTGTGGAATTTTTATATCACCTATAAGACATATCAATGTTCATTTATTATGTTTTATACATCTTTGAATTCCTATCCTAAGATACTCGAAACTTACCTTAAATTTTCTGGACTCTCAGGGTAGGTCTGCAAGATGCACTTTCCTTTTTCTTCTCATATCTCCAAAAATAATAAGAATTAGCTTAAACTTATTTCTATAGAAATAAATTAAAGATATCAAGATACACTTATTGTGTTTTGACTTTCCTTAAATTCGTACTCCAAGTGATTCTATTTTCCTCCTCAAATTACAGGACTTTCTAAACCCTAAAGTTGTCTCCTTTAGTTTCTTACTTCTTTCATTTACTTTCTTCATTTCTTACTTATTTCCACCAAAACAACCTTAGTTAGGTCTTTTTCCTTTATCAATTCCTTTTTTCTAAACTTCAAAATTCCTTTCTCCACCCCTAATTTAATCAACATAACCACACAACCAACACCAACAATTAATCACACAATCATCATACAACATACATAGATATAGATGGAAATAGCTAATTCAATTCATAACCTTACCTCAA
>CATKHJ010223361.1:0-11870 GCA_949750685.1 Vernicia montana | reverse complement strand
CATGAAATTAATTTTAAGCTGTTTAGTATTAAATTTGCCAAACTAATCTTTATCTTCAAAATAAACCAAAAACCTAGTCCCCGAATCCTCTTTGGTAAATCGAGGGCTAGTGAACTTTTCCTTGGGATAAATAATTGGAGTCATTAATGGGTTTTTACCTTATATTTTCCCAAAATAAAAATAAAGCAAGGTGGCGACTCTAAATCAATTTTCAAAATCAATCAATCTGAGCTCGGGGGCTCCATCGTGAGTTCAAACCCAAATGAGCACTTCGATTCCTTTAGCGGATCGGACCGGTGCTCGGGCGAGGCCTCACAATGGTGTGCTAAGAAATCGGCTAGTGCTTGGCCCTTAATGGCTTTCTGAGGTACATATTTTATTGCAAATTCAAACAAAGCTATAACCCACTTGCCCATCTTATTCCTTAAAAACGGGCATGACAGTATATATTTTATTACATCGGTCCTACTAACCATTAAGATGACTATAGGGAGCATGTAGTATATAAGTTTGGTGCATGAAAAATAAAGAGCTAAACATAACTTTTTGACCGATGTGTATTTAATCTCATGTTCGGTCAAACTCCTACTCATTTAGTAAACTGCCCGTTCAAAACCTTCTTGTTCCTAGGCAAGCATACTCCCAATTGAGTCTTTTAAAGCAGAAATGCAGAGAATTAAAGGTTGGTTTGGCTTGAGAGGAGTCATAACAGGCGGTCTTGTGAGATAAGCCTTGATTTTTTCAAACACCAGTTAGTATTCTTCGGTCCAGAGAAAATCTTTTTCATTTTTAATCTTCAAGGGATTCCTCAAAGACTGAAGTTTTCCTATTGTATTCGTAATAAATCTTCTTAAAAAGTTTATTTTCCCTATCAATCTTTGAAGTTCTTTCTTGGTTCGGGGTGGCTGTGCTTCAATTATTACTTTAGCTTTATTTTTATTGACCTCTACTCTCTTCTAATGCACTAAAAAGCCGAGGAAGTTACCAACCGATACTCCGAAGGCACACTCTAGTGGATTTGTTTTGAGTTTGTGCTCCCTCATTCGTTCAAATGACATTTGAAGATTGGACAAATGTTGTTCTTCATGCTGGGATCGAACCACAACAGCATCGATGTATACTTCTATAAATTTCTCGATCATATCATGAAATATAAAATTCATTGCTCTTTGATAAGTGGCTCCCGCATTTTTTAGACCGAATGGCATGATGACCCACTCATAGGCTCTAATCAGTCTTGGGAAACTAAACGCCATTTTGCTTACGTCTTCTTCGGCAATCTTGATATGATTGTATCCCGAATGTCCATCCATGAAACTCAAAATGAGGTTACATGCTGCCGAATATACCAACATATCTGAAATCGGCATGGGATGTTCATCCTTGGGTATGGCAGTGTTGAGATTCCTAAAATCCACACAAATTCTCAATTTACCATTCTTCTTTATGATCAAGACTATATTAGACAGCATATGTAGCAGTTTTGATGAACCATGCATCAAGAAGTCTCTTAATTTTTCCTGAACTAGTTCTTCGACTTCTTTTGACATCCTCCGCATAGGCTGTTTGAACGGTTTGAATATGGGCTTAATAGGCAACCGATGCTCTTCTAATGATTGGTCTAACCCTGGCATTTCATGGTAATTCCATGAGAAACAATCCTTGAATTCTTTCAACAATGCTATCAACTTAGACTCAAAGTCTGCATTTAACTTTGCACTGATAAATATAGGCCGAGGATCTGTTTCGGTTCCCAAGTTAATCTCTTTCAACGGGTCTTGAACCTCTGTTGGTTCATCTTCATGCTTTTGAGATGCCAATCTTACATCTTTTAATTGTAATTGACCGGCTGGATCTTAACCCTCATCCTCGTAAATACACTCGGTCATAACTATTTCCCAATTGTGGAAGAGATCAACAATCTTCTTCCAAACTTCTTTTTTTTTTGGACTTGATCATTATTCTGAAGATGAAGTTCGGTTGTGGATTCGAACAGAAGTTGATCAAACAATGTCATCAGCCAATAATTTAGATTCATCCCAAGTAGTTACCTCGGGTTGTTTCCTCTTGTATTTGCCATCTTCCAAAACTTCGATCTCTATTACCCGGGTGTGGGGTTTATAATATAATGCATCAGCCATATGGATTTGTTCTTTGAATGGGTTGCTCTCTGCGTGGACAACTTCTACATATCTATCCTTGAATAAGATCAAATTCTGATGCATAGAGGAAGGTATGCATTTATTAGAGTGGATCCAGTCTCTATCCAGGAGAATGTTGTAATTACTTTTCACGTCAACCATGAACATACCCTCAAGCCGAATTTCATGACCAACCTTCATTTAAATAGTTAAAAATCCTTCTGCCAGCGTTTCCCCCCAGTGAAGTCGGTCATTAAAATGTCGGCTTTTTCTAGATCTTCTTTATTTAAGCCAAGCTTTTTAAGCATATCTAGAGGCATTATATTGATGCCTACCCCATTATCCACCAACACTCTATTGATGGGAACTCCATTTAATTCAACATTGATATATAGGGGCCGAATATGATTGGTTAATGACAATGGTGATTTTTCAAGAATAACTGATTATCGAACCTCCTCTCCAACTCTTGTTGGTTCGACTTCAAGAACATCACAATCTAAAGTGGACTGTTGGCCAGGCTTTGGAAAGAAATCACGAGGTAGGATAGTCACCTTGTTGATGTTGCCTCTACTATATAAAGCGTTTGTCTCGGCATCCATAGGCATTGCTGGTTCCTCGGCCTTCTTTGCTTCCCCCTTAGTTTGTTAAGGTTGCTACGGGATCCAGACTTTTCACCGTTTTGCTTCTAAACTAGTTTCCTCACTATCGGGCTTGGGTTTAGAATCAAGTTTGTACATTTTCGCTCGAAGCCCTACCCTTTTCTCATTGTCACGGCATAATCAAACTTCAGCTTCATCAATTTTTTGCTTATTTCGAGCTTGAATCCGTTGTTTTATTAAAATCACAGCTAGACTCAAATTCTCTATAGCCACACCTTCCTAGGTGGCCATTTGAGCCCGCTCTATTTGTTTCTATCTTTGCAACCTTCTCTTTTGTGTCTTGGTGAGCAAAGGTTTTTTGATCCCACGAGGGTTGAGCCTATCGAAGACGTTTTTTTGCTTGGAAGGAAGATGTGATTCCCATGTATCGATATACCGAGGCTTAGGTTTGAAGGTTCTAAACCTTGTTTCATTACTCGATTCTTGCTGGTCATTTCTTTTTATCTATTCATGATATCTCGGCTTTGCAAGTTCCAACCTCTTTTGATTACGGATCCGATCTAGTCCCCTCGATCTGTCATGCAAGAGATTCCTCCATTCCCTTCTCACAAGAGGTAGCTGCCTAATGTTCTCTTTCTTGTAAGGCTCTGGTTTCTTCCTCTTTGACACCACATTGAATTTGGTTTTACAAGACGGGCAAACCAGGAAAGTGTCGGCGCCTACTTGGTGAGCATGAGTGTCTTTTTGGATAATCGACCTAGTTATTATTAGTTCAGCCCTCTTGACCTCTGGTATCTTTTCCTCTACTGCGCCAGTTTGGGCCTCCACCCTTTCTCTGGGCCGATCAATGGGGTTCGATTGACAGTATCCATACCCTAGTACCTTTATACTTGCAGTATTGATCTTGGCCATTTTGGCATCCCCTTTGTTGCCTTTGGGGAAATGATTACTCTCAACTGCAATTATTTTTCCTTTTATTGGAAAAGCCAATCTTCCTTCTGTTATTGCTTTTTGAACTACATTCCTAAAGACAATGTAGTTATTTGTGTTGTGTTTGAAGGAATTGTGCCACTTGCAGTCATCCTTTTTAGCGCGTTCTTCATACGAAGGAATAATGTGACCAATCGACAAAGTAATCTAGTTATCCTTCAATAGACAGTCAAATATGTCATCGACTTTAGTTAAATCGAACGAGTATTCCTTTGCAATTTTATTTAGCTCAGGTGACTTCTTCTTAAAAATGGAAGGTTTATTCAAAGCCGAACACTCATAAGAATTTCTAGTTTTTAGTTCGGCCAAAAAAATCTCCTCCTCCGAGTCAGAACCCTCTTATTGCTGCATATTGGATACCTCAATGGAATCTCGATAATAAGTCCCTTTAGAAGAAGATTTCCTTTGATCTTTCTCTTTCAGCAACCTTTCGCACCCACTTACTCGTTCCAATAGATTGAAAAAATCCCTGAACCTGTGGCCCTCAAAATGTTCTCTGATGGTAATATTCATACCACTTAAAGCTAGACTCACTAATTCTTACTCGATGATGCTGACATTACAATAGGCTTTCATTTTTCTAAACCGAGCTACATACTTCTCGGCCGACTCTCTAGGCATCTGATAAGCTTTTGCTAAGTCGGCCAATGAAATAACAGGAGGTGTGCGGTAAAATTCAGTGTGAAACATCTCTTCTAACTGATGCCAAGTGGTTATAGAATCTGCACGCAAGTTAGTATACCAGGTAAAAGTAGTATTGGTTAAAGAATTACTGAATAACCAAAGCTTAAGGAAATCTTTGGCTGACGCTTCGCTGCATTGCGTTGTAAACCTGGAAACATGCTCTACCATGCTCGTGTTATCCTCCCCTGAGAACAAAATGAATTCAGGTATTTTAAACCCCCTCAGGAAGGAATATACTCTGTCAATCCAATTAGGATAAGGCTTCATGTATACTGGTCGAGTGTTTTCCCTGAAGTCAATTCCCATCCTCCTTAGTGCTCTCATCAAATCATTGTCAATTGGCTAATTAGCACGATCATCCCTTTCTTGTTCCCAAGCTCTGTCATTATATATTTGCTTATCGTGCCACTGGTTCGGCGCCCCTTCATTCCTTTGCCGACCGTGACCTCCATGTTCTCTGTTATTATAGCTGTCACGATCATGTCTCAGCAAATTGACCTCTCCGTATCAGGGTTCGAGAACATTATTTCTGTTTTCAGGTATGTTTCTTCTCAGCTAATCACCGAAATTTCTCCTTCCGGCCATATCTTCGTTTCTTCCTTCCATAAGTTCAGAAAAATGAGTCAAGGCCATTGAGTTTTCTAGATTTTGGCCAATGGTTCGCTGCATGGTCCTATTTTCATCTATCATAGGTCTCATGACCACAACAATCTATTCGACCATCCCCAAATACAAATCATTATTCACTTTAGAAACTCCATCAACAATGGCCATTTGATCGACTTGACAACTTAATATCATTGGCTTCGGAGGTGAAAGTCGCCTGTCATCATCGGGATCCCTGATGTTCCTTGTATGTTCCTCTATAGGAGAAGGATCTCGCGCAGGCACTCAATTAGCCGGTAACCCTAAACGCAATGCTGTCCTGTTTAGGGGATTGGCAATGTTTGGATGATTCGTCTCTTCCCTACTTTCCAAACCCTGTTCAGTTTGGTTCACTGCACTCAATGCATCGACCGCTATAAGGGCCACATCCTTTCCCTTCCCTAAGTTAGACATATTCCTTATGCAAGCAATGGGTCCCATTGGACATGCCAAAAAGATGTTAACCTAAAAAATAAAATTTTAGAATTAATACTTTTAGATTGTTTAATTGGGTCCCTGTTACAATACTATCAGTCCTCTGGATTGATGTTACTATTTTTTGGTATTTTTATGGTTTAATTAACAATAAAATAACCTAGATCTTATGTATATAGGAATCAAAGTACCATTAATAGTGAATCTAGGGATCTGTGCGATTAAAAAGTAACCTGAAAAGACAAATATATAGGCTACCGAAGCCATTAATCAATCAAATCAGAGGTCTGATATGTAGGCTGTCGCCGTCAATCAATGGGGTTTCTGTATTTAAGCAGTAGCCATCAACAATGATCATAACAAAGCAATTTGCGAGAATTTAGTTTTGTATTAAATTGAGTGATGCCTCTACAACGTATTTACAAGCCTATTTATAAGAACTATATAGGGGTATCTTAGTAAATAGAAGAAATTAATAATTCTAACCCTAATAGGAAGATACAAACCAAACAAGCTCACTATGAACAAACGGGCCCAAGTAAAAATAAGAAAAATCCATAGACTATAGCTATACAATCAACCCTTTGAGTTTTGGGCCTTCTCTTTTTGGGCTGGTGTCAATAATACTACTTAATACACTTTTAAATTTTATGAAAAAAAATATATTCCAAATAAAATAAGACGAAGGGAATAATTAATAGTAAAAAGTAGTACATCCATATAAAACTTGACTCGATCATATTTCTAGCACTCATAGAAAAACTCTTTTTGAAGTGTTTCACGTAGAATTTCGCAAGACATATGAGGTTTCATCACTAAACCAAATGCTAATGCCAATGAAAAAGTAAAATGAATTGTTATTTTCCTATGTTGGGGATGTAAAGGAAAATAATTATTACTTTTATTCCATTCTTATTCTCTCTAATTTAGAGAAAAAAATGAAAAAAGATGAAATAATAAATATTTTCAAACTCGATCCTATCTTAAAATTAGTGAAAGCAGAGAGTCACGGGTTTAAGGTTTAACCAGAATTGAATCGGGGTTGAATTGAAATTTTAAATAATATCATTAAAAATAAATATAATTAAAATTAACAAACGTTATCGAAGCAATTAATGAACATTACATAGAAGAAATATGAATTGGAGACCATTACTTAAAAGAAATTATAGTAAATTAACTCATTAAGTGGCAATTTTGAGACTCAAATTTGGGTGGATCCCACTATTTAGTAGTGAAAGATCTATTCTAATTTGTGTTCTTCTACGTAAGAAATATGAATTTGAATATTGATGTGCTCAAAATGGTGAATAGGTGAATGATAATTTGAAACTCAAAGTAAGCTCTATGCTAAGTAAAGTGAGGCAAAAAAGTGAGTTTATCCTACATTGAAAAATGCAAAGTTGGAATGGGGTATATATTGAAAGGCTCCTCCTTTCATTACTAAGAAAGTAGCTAAGGAGGCTCTCTCTCGTGCCTGCAGGGGTGCAAATCCAAGGTCCATACCTAAATTGAATATGTGAGCACGCAACTTTTGTACACGAATGTCAGACTGAAATGGGCTGGTCCGTACCAACTTGGTTTTACAATTTTTTTTTCTCTGGTCACTTTTTTTTTATTGGTGAAAAAATATTTTCCATTTTTTCTTGGCTTTTTTTTTTTCATTTTTTCATTTTTTTCAATCTGGTTAACCCGCAAAGACCGGTCTGAGTCCCCCAAGTCACCGGGTGCCCGGTCGGTTCGCTGGGTTTTCCCCCAGGTATTGGGAATCCAATTTTTAGAGCTTACCGGAACCAATTCCAGATTTTCTCGGTCCAACCGATCGAGCCATTTCGGGTCTGAAAAATATGAAAATAATCACAATTTCTTTCAATTTCCTCCTATCCAAATAATAGACAAGAAAATAAATTAAATTTTCAAAAATTCATTCATTTTTTATTTTATTTTCGCTTCCTTATTATCCAAACAAAGTGTAACCATTCATTGTATCTTATTATTATTATTAGGGTAAATTATTATTTCATTCCTGATATTTGATCTAATTAATTAATTCGTTCCTATTTTTTGAGAAACTAACTAATTAATTCTAGGGCTGAGCACGGTTCGGGGGAATCTGGAGATTTGAAAATCTCCAGAACCGAACCGAACTTCGGAGATTTTCAAAATGGGATCTCCGGAACCGAACCATAAGAAAAAATCTCCGTACCGAACCGTCCCGATGTTTCGGAACGATTCGGGACAGAGATTTGGGTCTAATGGGACGGTTCGATACGAAATGGGACAAAATGAAGATTCTGATATTTTCTATTTTTAAATAATTAAAAATTAAATTTTACTTATATATTATTAAATTTCATTAAATGTATTGCTAATTTAATATCAAAGTTTGTGTATATATATATATTGCAATTACTAATTTGAAAATTAAATTTTATAATTAATAAAAATTAAATTTTACTTATACATTATTGAATTTTTTTAAATGTGTTGCTAATTCAATATCAAAGTATGTGTGCGTGTATATATATATATATATATATATATATATATATATATATATATATATATATATATATATATATATATAAAATCAGAGAAGGTTCAGATTTTGTGCTTTTTTCAAGTGAACAATTGAAGTTAGTGGTGAATGGTGGGACATCGATAGTAATGAATAGTCATCGGCGCTAATTCAAGAAGCAGAGTAGAAGAAATGGGTGGTGAAATCCAAGTAATAGGCTTTCTCAGCCCATTTCTTTGTCTAATTAAATTGTAACTGCGAGTTAATTTCACCCGTCGTTCTCGAACATGTGACTAACGCATTTTATGATTCTCCAATTAAAAAACGTCATATAAATATACTTGAACTATTACTATCAATAACATTAAAGTCATTCCATCCAACTTTACATTAGAATTCTAACGAAAAGCTGACGTGGCAAGCCAGTTAAACATTTTTTTTAAAATTTTTTATGCCACGTCAGATCAATCCAACCTCTCTCTCTCTAAATTTTCTTTTACTTTCACTCTAATCAAACTGAAAATCATTTGTACCATTTTGAGAAACTCCACAATCAAATTTTTGATCCATCACAAAAATCATATATGTTCATCATCTTCAATAGAAAATCATTATAGTGGTGGATGGCATGGAGGGATCATTATACATGAAAATTAGTTGCAAACACATTAAATAGCTAATACTCATGAACAATCTTTTAATTTCTTGAAATAGATTTACACAGAAATATTATATAATATTTTCACTATAATTTTTGAATTTAATAGACAAATATATCAGCCATAAGATCAGTAGAAGGGCCTCACTCTGAGTAGGTGATCATGATATAAATGCGACAGCTTCACCTTCAGTCTTTCCACTTCACTTTATGTTGTCTCACAGTGCAATACCTGAAATAAAAATGTGAAAGTTCAGATATGTTTAATATAGCCACCAAAATTAACTAAAATTACTACCAAATCACTAGCAAAAATACGAAGCTAAATCATGTCCAATTTCTGGTTATTCAAGAAAGCCACCGGCTTACCCTCCAACCTAGAGTTATTTTATGATATGATGTTCCGATGATGGATCTGTGACTTGGCAGATATAGAAATGAAGCTTAGGAGGAGACAATCTCAACCATATAAAGATCACTAGGAAAGGAGTTTGGGAATGACTAGAATCGGTGTCAGAAAGTTTTGGATGGCAGTGGCTTTAGGTGGAGCATGCAGCGGTTTCAAGTAGTCGTTCGCGATGAGGCTGGTGGCGTTGGGCTCGCCAGAGGCTGGGCTTCCCGCTGGTGCTAGTGCTGGCAATATCGACCACCGATGGTTGGATGGATCAGGTTTGACAATCATCTTTCTCTCTCTTGCTCTTTTGTCCGATTTGGGTTTTTTGCTTTTTCTATTTGCTCTTTTTTTTTAGACTCTGAGATGCTTTCTTTTTATACATATGCCCTCCCTTATGCATGAAAGATTTATTTTTTATATATATATATATATATATATATATATATATATATATTTGGTTAATAAAACAAATTTATTAACTGGAAAGATCAAATACACATTACAGACTATAAAAATCTGAAGATGGACTTCAATTAAACATGAAAAATTGGATAGTGAAAATACAAATGACTTTTAGTTTGGTTAGAGAAAAAGTAAAAGAAAATTTAGAGAGAGAGAGAGAGAGAGAGATTGGATTAATATGACGTGGCATAAAAAATAAAATAAAAATACTTAACTGACTTACCACGTTAGCTTTCCTTTAAAATTTTAAAGGAAAGTTAGATGAAAGGATTTTAATATTACTGATAATAATAGTTCAAGTATATTTATGTGACATTTTTTAATTGAAAAATCATAAAGTGCGTTAGATATATATTCGAGGACGACGGTGAAATTAACTCTACAATTGCAAATAATCAAATTTTATTTTAATTCACAAGTCTAGATCGACACCATTCACACCCCATGGGCCTGTTGATCTGAAAATTGAGTAACACCTGAAAACTGAGTTGGCCATAGACGAACCCAAAGTGCTCTTGTAAAAATCTTTTTCTTCTTCTTCTCTGTTATTTCAACAAATTTAACTAATTGCTAGCAATGGGTAATTATTATATTTAGCTCTTTGTAATCTTTACGTTCTACAGTTCTAAATTTTTCTGTGAGTAATTTCTTGCATGGGTTAATGATTTGATTTATTGATTTTTCTGTAGCTTTAACCTTTACCAATTTCAATTGGGTATTCTAAATTTATTTGGTTTTTACTGAAACAATTTTTATTATGTCTAGTGGATGTTGCTTTGTCTGGATTGCTTGATGTTGGACTATTTTCTCATTATATTTTAATCACTTCATCAAAATACTCCCACTAAGTTCCCATTGTTGTTGACCTGTAGTCCTTGAAATCTTGGATTCTCGATTTTCATAGGTTGTTTCTCTCTTGGGGTTGGAAAATTTGAGTGAAAAGGAAGAGTATTTTAGATTTTTAGGATTTTAATGGTAAAAATAGATGGGATAACTAAATAGTTTAATAGAAATAAAATTGAGGGACTTTTTAATTAATTTTTTAAAATATATAAATGAGTTAATTAATTAGTTCAAATTTTAATAACGAAATAGTATTTTACCCTTTAAAAATTTATCAAACAGTTAGCTCTATGCCTCCACTCATCTATTTAAACAGAGTTCATCAACTCGGCCCATGCTAGCTTTCTCGTGCTCTGTTCTAGTGACCTTTTTAATTAAAAATATTAACTTGGCAATATAAATAAATTTATATTATTTCAAATATCAATATTAAACATATATATATATCATTTCAATTATCAATATTAAATATAACTAAATCAATATCTTTTCAAATATTAATATAAAATATAAATAAATCGATATCATTTCAAATATCAATATAACAATATGAATAAATCAATATATAATCTCAAATATCAATATATAATAAATATATCAATATTAATATATTAATATAAGTAAATATTAATATTAATATTAAATATTAATTCATAATTATATATATATAACTTTGAATGTCAATATAAAAATAAAAGGAAATATATTTCCATATAAAACTACTATTTAAAAAGAATTAAAATTTTAAATTTATTTCAATTTCAAGAATATCCATTTAATAACACACGAGATCATCATCACTTAGCATAACCTTAATTCAATATCGCTTGCTTCTCATTCACTATAGTCTTCAATTACTTATCAATTCATCTTACATATGATGCGAAAAATTTACACATACACTCTTGACATGTAGCTTAATTCACATGTTCATTGTTAGCTTAGGTACATATCATGATATCTATCAGATATATTCACATATACTTATGTACATATGACTAGTATTGGGTAGGGGTATTATAGCTACATAGGTTATTTGTGAGTGAGTAAGCAACAAACTCTTCTTGTATTTCTTGTAAAGGTTTCACGTAGCACCTGTAAGCTAGTGAGAGGTAGCAAACACCTAAGTAAGTTTGTAGATAGAGATTGCAAACACCTTAAAGCTTGTGGGCAAGAAAGTGGAGATAAATTTCTTAGGTAGTCTTCTAAGTGGATTAGGAGCTACCGTAAAGGCTTGACTCTAGCCTACTAATAGAGTTGTTATAGTGGAGCGATATCTCAAAGTGGTTTGCTTTGAGAGCTGGATGTAGGCAAGAGGGCCGAACCCAGATAAATCGATGTGTTATTTCTTCTTCTTTCTTCTACCCATCTACTTTTATTTGTGGTGTTTATTTTCACATTAGTTGACTATGTTGTTTGATTCATTTGAAAGAGTGTGTGTGTAAAAAGAGAATTTGAAAAAGGAAACTCACTTTAATAAAATTTAATGATATAAAGT
>CATKHJ010223352.1:0-19507 GCA_949750685.1 Vernicia montana | reverse complement strand
GAAATCAAAGAACCCATCAACATATCATTCTCATCATCAAGAAAATCTATGCAATTCAATTTCTTATGCTTATTTGATGGCCAAATTCTAGCCATTTTTGGTTTAATTTGAGAGATGGATTAATTTGATGAAATGCTTGAGAGAAAACGGTTGCTTGAAGCGTTAAAGAAAGAGATAGGGGTTGGTGGGGAAAGAGAGTCCCGCAAGAAAAGTAGAAATGAATTTTCCTATTAATTAATCTAATCTAAATATTAGGCATTAAGAAGATACCAATAGGCAAAAAAAATGTATTAATTGTGTTAAAATTTTAGCTTTAGAATCCAAAAATATTGGTATAAAATAATAAGATTTTTGTTCTTTTTTGGAGTGAAATTATTTTTCTTGCTTGCTTCGTCAAATGATGCCTTACAACCTACAACCAACTAGCTAGCCAGGTTAGGAACCGGTATTGTTTACTGGTTTCAACTAATTCGGATTTGAGTCGGGTGCAACCATAAGAGTAGTAAAACTCTCTCTTAAGTGTTTTAAACCAATTACATACCCAAGACTCGAATTCAAGACCTCTGATTAAGTTAGAACAATTCATCACTAGTTGATCTATACCCTTTTGGGTAAGCTAACTCAAAGCTTCTATATATATATATATTTCCCTTAAAACATAGTTTTTTTTTTTTAATAATATATATTTTTTAATCATAGTTTTTTTTAATAATAATTTTTTTTTAATGCTATTAAAACAAAATCTCATTAGTAACAAATTTAGGTTATCCTTTTCTTTCTCACTTGTAAAACTTTTAAATTAAGTCTTAGAATCACCTATTACTCCTTATGTGGACATAAAAATTTACGAGAATTATTTGAATGAAGATTTTCTTAAGAATATACATACATTTAATTTAGCCTTTATACTTTTTAGATCCTACAAATTAAATTTAAAATTAAAATTTTTTGGGTCGAATTAATATTTGAACTTTATTTTTAGACTAATATAACTTATTTTTGACAAAAATAATAAAAATATTTTTTAAAATTTTAAATATTTTAAAATTCAAGAAAAAATTAAAAATTATTTCAAAAATCTAAAACGTCATTTCTCTTCTCTTTATTTTATTTTTTAGTTTAATTGACTAAATTAAAAAAAAGTGTGAGGGTTTGTTCACCCTAAAAATTTCTTTTAGAATTAAATCTTTAGATTGTTTGATTGGGTCCATGTTATAGTACTGTTAGTCCTCTAACATATGTTTGTTACTATTTTTTGTACTTTTGATTATAATATTGCAATGAAAACCTAAGATTACTGTATATAGGTAAGTACACCGTCAACTTCACCTTAGGGATCTGTGCAACTAAAAAGTAACATGAACAGATGAATATATAGGCTGTCGAAGCCGTCAATCAATCCACTCAGGAGTCTAATAATTAGGTAGCAAGTACCGTCATTCAAAGAAAAGGTAGTATATAGGCTGTCGCCGTCAATTGGTTGATCACCGCAAGTCAGATTTGAGAGAATTTGTATGTTTATTGAATTGAGTATTGTCTCTAATATGTACAATTAACATGCTATTTATAGTGACAACTAGGTTAAATCCTAACTTTAAATTGATACAGAGAAACCTAATGGGCTCACTATATACAACGAGCCCACGTAAAAAAGAACTAAACAGTTAATATTGTATTTATAAAAAATGATAATTACATATTGGGTTTCACTATATGGGCCCACTTTTTAGGTCGGTGTCAACAATGCCTCCTACAACTTTTTATCTTAAAAAGACAAAAGGTTGCATCCTTTATAAAACAGGACAAACTACATAGCCGAATCCTTTATCATTGCTCAACCTCCAGATCTTATCTGAACAGACGTGAACGTGATGATTAAAAATTCCTCTGGCAGCCGAACCGTTGCGACTCCTCAACTCATATGCCTTCCAAACTGGTTGAAAGCAAATGATTACAAATCTGTTTACAAATTTAAATGGCAATCGTCGCGTCTCTTAGTGTTTCATGCCTCATTGATTCTTTTACCAAGAATGCCTATAAATAGGTAAAGAACCTTTCTTCACTTTTACCTTTTGCTAAAATTTTCCGTTGGTAAAAAAAAAAAAAAATCCTCTGGTTTGGCTTAAGTTTCTCTAAACTTTTAATAGTTCCTTAAGATTTTCTTCAAAGATTCAAGTAAGTTCTCTCTTCTTTTCTTACTGTCTGATCATTTTTAAAAATTTATTTCCATTTTTTCATGTTTGTGTAACTCGGCTCTTCCATTGCATGGTTCGGTTAGAATGACAAAATCCAAAAGCATAGCAATTTTTTCAAGCCAACCTCAAAAGACTTATGAAACTATGGCAGAGTTTGACGAGCCCGTCTCTCTAAAGGTACTTAACACATCCCCTTTTGGCTTAGTTTTAGGGCACATTTTGACTGAACGTAAACCCAAATTTGAAAAATTTTTATTTAGTACAAGTACTCCTCCTAGGTTCGCTTCAAAATATTTCTTACATTCACGAGAAAGCCCTTAGGTCTTGGCCAACCATCCCTGATGATTACATCGCATGGTACAATAGGCTTAAATCCTTTTTCTTAACCACATGGGAATTTTTCGGAATTCAAGAATTACTTGAGTTTTCACAAATTCGGATTAGTCTTCACAAACATTTGTTATTTCCAGCTCTCCTTTTTTGGTCAGCTAAAAGCAATGTCTTTACCTTCAAATTAGGTCCTATGTTTATTACCTTATTTGATTTAGCTGTTTTCTTCAGTATTCCCCTTACAAGAGAGACAATAAATGCATCTATAGAAGTTGAAGTAGACAACCTTAATATTGAATTCAGTAAAATGACTTGTAATTATAGCAATTTCCTTGCTAATAACAAGACTTCTGATCCTGAACCTTCTCTTCAAGACCATATTTCATTCCTCCATTCCTGGTTATGTAATTTTATTTTTTGTACAACTTCCATTAAAGTCACCAAAGAACACCTAAAAATTGCCATAGCTCTTGCTTCAGGTTGTAAACTAGTGCTCGATCTATACATCTTAGCCCATATTTACCGAGGCATCCAATCATTCTTTTATGGAGGAGAGCCACAATCTTTTGGAACCCTCTGCGATCCTTTGTGGATGGTTCAAATTTGGTTGCTCGCATATTCCCTTTCACTCGGTCATAGTGTTAAACCCCCATCTGGTAGATTTCCAAACTATGGTCGATGGGTTAGAGAATTTTCTTTCAAAAACTTGCAGTTCAAACAAGTTTTTACATTTTTTTACTCTACCAAACGTCAAGAATCGACTCTCTTCTGCCTTTTTTGTCCTACTGTCTTTGGTCCAGAATGGACAAAATTTATACATGATAATTTTTCCCTTAGGAATTCACCATCTTAGAAGAATGGGCCGAGTCTTGGATTAGCGTCTTGCATGCTCGGGACTTACACTTCAACACAATCATTGATAATAAGTGTGGTGTAGAAGTGTATCATCCCAATATGTGTGCTAGGCAACTCGGCCTGACCCAAGGACTCCCCTTTCCTGCTGCCCTTTTTGCTAATGATGGCCATGTAATTCGGCCTCTTATTTCTATTGAGTTAATTCTTGAAATAAACAAATTATACAAAACAAGGATGGCCAAATTTAAGGTTGAAGACCTGCCATTTTACTCGATTGTGACAATCTGTTTATGGATTGGTGGTCCAACTTTGTGAAGAAAATAATGGCCGAACCCATTAATTCAATTTGGGCAAAGCAAGATTTTACTACATTTGCCTCTAAGGTTGTTCAATCTGACACCGGTTCTTCTCATTCTATGCAAGGCTTTAGGCTGGTCAAATCAAAAGGTATGCATCTACGTGAAATCCTTTCTTTTGAAAAAATTTATGGCATCAAATATAATTATTTGCAACTCAATGAAATGTATTATCAAATAAATATCATTCAGGTCACTCTTCAGACCAAGGCTAATAAAAAAACCTTAATTAAAAGAGAAAATTTTCCAAATTAAGGTAAGAAATCTTAACCAAAGAGAGACCCCTCCAAGAAAGGTAAGACTCGGGAAAAAAAATCGAGTTACTTGGGTCGACTCCTATTATAATGACTGGCCAAGTAACACCAATTGGTTTTGGCTCAAGCTTTTAAATGAGCAATCCTTAGTTGGGCTAGGTATCAATTTTCTCCTTTTTGTGAATTTTTACTAAAACATTTATTGCTAACTGAATCTTATTTGCCTTTTCATATGCAATTCTAAAGAGCATTCCCCATCCTCCAGGTGAACTAAAAGAGTTTGAAACCACTGAGCCTCCTCCAAAGAGATACCAATATAAGGTAAGTCTTCTTATTTATCCCAATGTTTTGCTTGCATCTACTTCTCATCGTTCTTTTTTACTTTTTAGGCGAATCGAAAACCAGCTCCCCCTCGGCCAACACCTTTACTAGGGTTTACCATCAAAATTCCCTCTCTCTCTCCTTCAGCTAAGGTTGGCAGCAAGGAACCATCACCACAGTAAAAAAAGAAAGAAGTTGAGCTCGAGGCGCATGATGAGCATTCTCATCCTCTAGAACATTATCTAATTCTCTCCAAGACACAATTACCCTCTACTCTGTCTTTCTAGACCAAGCAAATGGAGACAGAGAATGTTGGATCAACAATTATCCAAACTTGGTCTGAAAAAGAAAAGGGCACTAATAAGTTAACCTCGGAGGTAAGTGTCACACTTTTGCTTATTCGGCTTCATTTAAACTAGTCTTTTTATTTGATCTTCTATTCACAGGGAGTTGACTATAGAGATGACGAGGATTTTTTTGAAAACTTCACGATAGATTCAATTACCAAGGTCATCGAATCCTCAATCCCATAAATTATCCCTGAGGAAATTCCACCTGAGCCTTCATCATACAGGACCGAAGAGGTCAACAAACATATTCATCATTTCATCCTTTAAAGAACTTGGCTCTGGTATTTTTTTAGATGATGAAGTTCTAAAGAAACTCCATGAATCACTTGACTTCATCAATTAATTCGGTTCAGAAGGTCAACTTATTGTCTGTGCAAAAGCTCAATTTAACAATTTCTATGAATCTTTAGACCAATTATTTAAAGATTATCAATAGGCCGATATAGCAATAGACCAATTCAAGAAGGCTCATGACCATTCCTCTAAAATGAGGGGCCGAATTGATGAATTGAAGTCCTGAGGCACCCAGGCTGCTAGGGAAAATAAATCTCTTGACGAACAGGGCAAACAACTTTCCTTTGAAATTCGAGACCTTGAAGAAAAACTGAAAAGACTTAGAGACCAGGCAGTCGAGCTAGAAACAAAGAAGCAAAAGAACTCATCAATGAAGCTAAAACTGATTTAAAGGAAGTTGCTGTCCAAATGAAATGTTGCACGAATCAAATTGAATCCATGGCTCCAAATGCTAAAGCAGCGGAAGCTCGACAAAAAGAAATTGATCATATTGTTTTCGAATTTTTCTCTTTTTTTGTAAATCTATTTGGTCTTTGTAATGGTTGGAAGACTAAGGTTTCTAATTTTTTTTAATGATGACGGCCATAAGGATGATTCTGTTTGCACAGTATTTTTGTCGTGATGATGGCCGTAAGGTCGATCCTTTTGAATGATTTCTTTGTTTTAATTTCATTTTGGTGACTAAGGAGCTGACCTTTGTGCTCTATAAATCTTATGTTTCATGTTTTGAAATATAATGCCATGTTTATTTCAAGTTGTACATAATTTATAACCTGAACATAAATCATCACCCACTTACAATTAAAAAATCTTTGGGCAAACTTTTAATTTTATTAAAAAATGATCGACCATTACAAAAACCGATTCATACAGATTTAAGCTGAACTTCAGTTTAGAGATTCAACTCATTTAATTTACATATTACTTTTCCTCGAAATGCGATCGGTCTAATCCTTCCCAAAGAGATGGTATATAAGGCTTCAAAAACTTGTCGTTGATCAACCGATCATGCAATTCTCCATCCTAGTCTAATAGTTGGTAAGCCCCATTTCCTTTGATTTCTTTAATCACGAACGAACCTTCCCAATTTGGAGACCATTTATCGAGCTCTGGGGTCTTGGATCCAATTGGCAAAATGACTTTCCAGACGAAATCTCCAATTTTGAATTCTTTTGACCGAACCCTCTTATTGTATGCTCTTTCCACTAATTTTTTCTGTGCTTGAATTCGGTCTAATGTTGCTAACTGATTATAATCTAGGTTATCAAGTTCCTTTAGCATAGCTCGGGCGTATTGATCGACTATTAGCTCATCTTGGAATTTTCTCCTTAAAGATTTGGCTGTTAATTTGACTGGAATCATAGCACTATGTTTATAGACTAGTTTGTATGGAGTTGCCCCCATGGCTGTCCTTATGGTGGTTCAGAGAGCCTATAATGTCTCACTTAGAAGCTTATGCCAAACCCTTGGATTATCATCAACCATCTTCTGAATGTTCATCTTGATCTGCTTATTGGTTGCCTTGGCCTGTCCATTTGCTTGGGTGTAATATAGAGTTGAATGGATTAACTTAATGTAGAATTCTTTGCAAAATTCTTTAACTTCTTCCCTAGTGAAAATTATTCCTTGGTCGATCGTAATTGATTGGGGCAAACTATTTCAGTGCATAATGTACTCTTTGAAGAACTTTATGACTAATTGTTGGTTCAAAACCTTTAAAGGTATAGCCTCGATCCATTTGGAGAAATAATTTGTGGCCATTAAAATGAATGAATGTTGTTTAGAAGATGGTGGGTATATCTTGCCGATAATGTCAACTGCCCAACCTCTGAATGGCCATGGCTTAATAATTGAATGAAGCTCATCTGCTGGAACTAACTGTATCGAGTCATGCTTTTGACAAGTTTCACATCCTTTTGCATAGCTAAAATATTTTTTTTCCATGCTCGGCCACTAATAACCATGTTGTTCCAATAGCTACCTCATTAGCTTTCCAGATTGATGTGCTCCAGCAAGACCTTCATGGACCTCAGCCATTGCAAGCATGGCTTTTTTTGGACTGAGGCATAAGAGTAGTTCTCCTTAGGGTGTTTTCTATACAACTCTCCACTGTCTTTCCAAAACCTCGGTGCAATAAGTTTAGTCTTATGATCTGCCCCCGAGGATGGATTCTTTAAGTACTCAATGAGTTTGGTACGCTAGTCTTTGGTTAGATCAATGTTAAAAATTCCTTTTTGCCTTTCTACTTGTTCTTGCAACTGATATATGCCTTTGATACAAACAACTGAGATCGGTCTGTACTCTAAAGGAACTTCACCGAACCATACTAGATACCCGGATGCCCCATGAGCCAGCTCATTTGCTTATTCATTTTCAACCCCCAAAGCATACTCTATAGAAAAAGTGCTCAAAACTATCTAATAAATGCATGGCTTTGATGCAATATGGCCGAAGAGCTATAGATTCACAGTTATATTCACTGGATACTTGCTTCACAACTAACAAAGAATTACCTTTAATATCTACAAAACGCACACCAAGTTCGGCAAGGATTTTGAGTCCAATAATCAAGGCTTCATACTTGACATGATTATTTGTACACTAAAATCCGAGGATAAATCCCAATTTTTTTGAGATGCCCCCAGGCGAAGTTAGCACAATTCCAACACCAGTTGAACTCGTAGTCTTTGATCCATCAAACCACATTTGCCAAATTTTACTAAAAACATAGTTAACATCTCTAATTGGTTCCTTCTTTGTTGGATGATGGGCCAAAAAATCAACTAATGGTTGTCCCTTGATGGACTTTTGGGGCACATACTGTAGTGCGAACTAAGATAACACCACAGCCCATTTTCCCATTTTGTTTCTTAGAAAAAGGCGAGACAAAATTTATTTTATTACATCGATCCTACTAACCACCAAGATGACTACTGGAAGCATGTAGTACCTTAGTTTAGTGCAGGAAAAATAAAGATCCAAATATAGCTTCTCGACCAATGTATACTTTATTTCATGTTTGGTCAAACTCCTGCTCATATAGTAAACTTCCCACTCAAAGCCTTCTTATTCTTGGGCAAGCATACTTCCAATTAAGTCCTCTAAGGCCGAAATATAGAGAATTAAAGGTTGGTTCGGCCTTGGCGGAGTCATGACATGAGGCTTTGTGAGATAAGCCTTAATTTCATCAAACACTATTTGGTGTTCCTCAATCCAAATGAATTCGCTATAATTTTTTAATTTTTTAAAGACCTCTCCAAGACCGAAGTTTCCCAGCTGTATTTACAATGAATCTCCTTAAAAAAATTATTTGCCCAATCAATCTCTGAAGCTCTTTCTTGATTTGGGGAAGTTGTGCTTCAATTATTGCTTTAGCTTTATTTTTATCAACCTCTACTCCTCTCTGATGGACTAGAAACCCGAGGAAATTACCAGTCGATGCCTCGAATACGTACTTAAGTGAATTCATTTTTAATTTGTGCTCCTTCATTTGTTCAAATGATTTGCAGAGATCGGCTAGGTGTTATTCTTCCTACTGAGATCAAACCACAACATCATCGATATATACTTCCATGAATTTCCCAATCATGTCGTGGAAGATCAAGTTCATTGCTCTTTGATATGTGGCTCCAACATTATTTAGACCTAATGGCATAATGACACATTCATAAGCCCCAATCGGTCCTGAACATCTAAATGTTGTTTTGCTTACATCTTTTTTGGCAATTTTGATTTGGTTATATCTTGAATGCCCATCCATGAAACTCAGAATGAGGTTGCAAGCTGCCAAATCTACCAAAATATCTGAAATCAACATAGGATATTTGTCTCTTTGTATTGATGTGTTAAGATTTCTAAAATCTACACAAATTCTCAATTTGCCATTCTTTTTTATCACCGGGACGATGTTGGATAGCCATTCTACATATGTAGCCGTTCTAATGACTGCATCAAGAAGCCTTTTGATTTCTTCCCAAACTAGTTCCTTAACTTCTTTTGACATTCTCTGCATAGGTTGTTTGAACGACTTGTATCCTAGCTTTATAGGCAACTAATGTTCTACCAGAGATAAGTCTAAACCTGGCATCTCATGATAATTCCAAGAGAAGCAATCCTTGAATTCTTTCAACAAAGTTATCAATTTGCATTCAAAATTGGCATTTAACTTTACATTAATAAACATAGGTCGAGGATTTGCTTCCGAACCCAAATTAACTTCTTTTAATGGATCTTGAACTTCTATCGGTTTGTCTTCATGCTTTCGAGATGCCAACTTGATATCTTTTAATTGTAATTGGCCGGACGGATCTTGGTCCTCATCCTTGTAGATGCACTCGGCCACTGCTACTTCCCACTGATGGAAGAGATCTGCTATCTTCCTCCACACTTCTTTTTACTATTTAGACTTGAACATGAATTAATTTGAGAAAGATGTTTGGTTGTTGAGCCGAACCAAGGTAAATTGAAAGCAGTTACCTTAAAATTCTAGATTTATCCTAAGCAGTTACCTCCATCTGTTTTCTTTTATACTTGCCATTCTCTGAGACCTCGATCTCTGTTATCTAAGTTTGAGGTTTATAATAGAGAGCATCCACCATATGTATTTATTCCTTGAATGGGTTGCTCTCTGTATGGATGATTTCTACATACTCTTCCTTAAATAAAATCAAATTATGATTCATGGATGAGGGTATGCATTTGTAAAAGTGAATTTAGTCTCGGCCCAATAGAATGTTGTAATTACTTTTTACATCAACCATTAACATCCCCTCAGGCTAAATTTCAAGACCGACCTTCATCTAAACAGTTACAAATCCTTCTGCCAGTGTCTCCCCCCAATGAAATTGGTCATTGAAATGTCGGCCTTCTCTAGATCTTCTTTGCTAAGGTAGAGCTTTTTGAGTAATCGCAAAGGCATTATATTAACCCTTGCTTCGTTATCCACCAATACTCTATTGATGGGGATACCATTTACCTCAACCTTGATGTAGAGAGGCCGAATATGATTGGTTAATGATAGTGAGGATTCTTCATGTATGACGGATTATCGAACTTCCTTACCATCTTCATTTGGATCTGCTTCCAAGATATCACCATCTAAAGTGGACTACTGGCCAGGTTTTGGAAGGAAATCATTGTGCAGGATGGTTACCATATTGATATTACCTTGAACATATAAAAAAATCAAGCCAGCACCTTCCTCGGCATTGAAAGCCTATTACTTGGCCGCTGTTTCTTCTTTTCTGTCCTTTTGCTCCTCTATTCTATCTATTTGTGGCTATTTAGCGACCAAACCTTCCTTCGCTTTCCTGCTGAGCTAGTTTCTTCTACTTGATAAGGCTTGGGTTTAGGATTAGGTTGGTACAACTTAGCTCGAAGCACCAACCTTTTCTCATTGTCCTGTTGAAGCTGAACTTTTGCCTCATTGGCTCTATGCTTATTTTGGGTTTGAACCTTTTGTTATATCGAATTCATAACTGGATTCATGCCACTTTCTCTTGCTATTTCCTCTTGAGCCGCCAACTGAGCCCGCCCTATCTGCTTTTGGCTCTGAAGCCTCCTCTTTATGTTTTGGTAAGCATCAGCCAATTGGCCCTACAAGGACCAAGCCTGTAGAATACACTTTTCTTTTATTTGGGAGGAGAATGTCTTTCCCACCTTTCAATATGACGAGACTTCGATTTGAAAGTTTCTAGTTTTGTGTCATGGTTCAGCTCACATAGATGGTCGTTTCTCTCGAGCTACTCTTGGCCGTGTAGGTTCTAGCCTTCTTTATTCCCTAGACTGATCTTGATCCCTTAACCCTTCAGCCACAACATGCCTTCAATCCCTCTTTAAAGAAGGCGGTTGTCTAATTACTTTTCTCTGGTAACAAGGTTCAGGCTTTTTCCTCTTTGGTATCACATTGAACTCAGACTTATAAGATGGGCAAACCAAGTAAGCTTCAGTTCCCGCTGGAGGCAGAGAGTGATTGTCTTTCGGAATGATGGGTCAAGGTCTCATTTGTTCGGCCTTCTTGGTTTCTTCTGGCCCCTTTCCCTCGATCTTGGTATAAAGGTCTAACTTATCCTTGGGCTGAACTATCGGGTTTAGCTGATGGTGCCCAGACCCTAATATTTTAATACCTGTAGTATTGATCTTTGCCATGTTGGTATCCCCTTTGTTGCCTTTTGGGAAAGGACTAGTCTAGACTGCAATGGCTTTCCCCTAAGCTGGAAAGCCTAGTCTCTTCTCATTTATGCCTTTTGAACTACATTCTTGAAGACAATGCAGTTATTGGTGTTGTGTTTGAAGGAATTGTGCCACATGCAGTAGTGTGAACCCTTAATTTTGCACCCTCTGGCATATAACCAAACCCTAGAGGTACCTAGGCTCAGTAAATAGACCTCCGGAAGCCGAAATCGCCAAAAATCGCCAAAATCTTAAAAATTGAGAATTCGAGCCTTGGGACCGAAGACCCATCCCTCAAGCCTCTAAATCATCCTTAGATTATCCAGGATTGAATACGGAGCACAACGCAACTAGAATCGCGAAAAATGAAGTTGAAACGGGTCAAAACGGAAAAAATCAGTGAAACTGAGCAACCAGTGACCGCATAGGCCACTTTGGTAACCACACAGCTTGTGTGCGGTTCAAAAGTGCCTCTATATGGTCACTAATGCATCTATGTAGTCACAATAGCTCCTATGCAGTCCCAGAAGTTCCGTGTGCGGTCTCAGAACCCCCGTGTGCAGTTTTGAGCATCAAAACACCAAATCCCACATAAAAACTTTGTGTTTTCAACCTCCAACCTTCTCCAGACATCCCCACCCCCCCCCCCCCCTTCCCGTTACCCCTTATCCACACTTAGAGCTTTCTCACATATCCTTTAGCTTGCTTGATTAGCCTTTACATCAAGCGAGCCATCACCCTAAACTTGGTCCGAAAGGGACGAGCTCCCCAGTTTCTTTTATTTCTTGCTTTGCTATTCCTCCTTGCTTTGCAAAGCGAGATTGGGTTGTGAATTCCCGAGTCGACCCACCGAGTCAAAAGTTTCCCACCATCCAAGGCAAGCTGTCCAAGGCAAGTCCGCCACCGATCGAGACAAGTCTCCGCCGTCCTAAAGCCGCTCAAGCTAAAGGTAAGTTTTTTTTTCCTTCTCTTTTCATTTTATTTATTTATTTTATTTTTCTTAGTTAGTTAATTAAAATCTAAAATAATTAATCCAACTTGGTAAATCAATTAAGTTAACTAATTAATCAACTCACCTTTTAATCAATTAATCTGAAACATGATAAAAGGCTCAAATTAAACAAACCCCCTTCGCAATAAGGGCGAACTACATGGATTTTGATTCCTATTCAAAGGGATACGTAGGCATGCTTGTCTAAAGCATCAAATCCAATTAAAATAAACCTTTCCTTCTCTTTCATCTTCTTCACATAGTTTAGGTTTGATGTTTTCATTTATTTCTTTATTTTATTACTTTCATTATTGGTTTAATTTGGGGAGTGTGTGACTCTCCTAGAACCCATAAGGGCTAGAGGGAGTATCCCCTAATTTAGTTTATATTGTAAATTTATTGCTTTCTGTATTTAATTCCTTTATTGCTTCTATTATTTTCTTTATTGCTTTACTTTACTTTAATTCATGCATTGTATAATTGTTCATGCATTATAATTGTTCATAAAATCCATTTTAAGCCATTGTGTATTAAATTTGTCAAACCAATTAAATGAACTGAAAATCTAATCCCCGAATCCTCTTTAGTAATCGAGGAGTAGTGCACTTTTTCATTGGAATATAATTGGAGTCAATCAATTGGATTTTTTCTTAACTTTTCCTAAATAAAATAAAATTAAGGTGGCGACTTCCAAATCAATTTTTAAAATCAACCAAATCCGAACCCGAGGGTTCCATCGTGAGTACAAACCCGAATGAGCATTTCGATCCCCTCTAGCAGATCGAACTGGTGCTCAGGCGAGACCTCACAGTTGGCGACTCCACTGGGGACCACCTTCTTTTTAATAAAGAAAATAAGAGGATTACTAATTGATTTCAAAGTTTGGCACTTTTAATGCAAAAATAGCTTTCATGCATAACCTGTATAGGCTCTTTGCCTTTCAACATAGATTTCTTAGGAAAATAATGGATAGAAAGTAACATCGAGTGGGCAACCTTTCTTAAGTCTGCTTGCCGATAGTGAAATCATCCACCCTACGACATTTATGACTATGCACGTACTGTTAGACCCAGGCGAGGCTTTTTGACTCACAAGTGGTTAGGTATATCATTGCTCCAATGTGACGGGTACCCTATGCAAGCCACCCTTACCCTTTCATGTAATGAACTTAGAACCTGACTTTAGGTTGTATGTACTATAATCAAAGCCTTGTACAAATTGTATATTCATGAAATACTTTTCCCATGCATATCATGCATCCATAATGTACAAATTAGCAAGTATTCATCCCAAGCCTAGGTCATACCTTGAAACGAAGAAGTGTCAAACTCTCTCATCTCGATTCAATCACTTTCACCCCACAAACCTTAAACACCATTACCCCTTATCCAACCCAAAAATCGAGTACCCTTAGTCCAATTACCCTTGACCTTCATCACCTTGACCCTACCCCTTATCCAAGGTATCTTACCCAATACCTTCAGCCCAACATGCTACCCATAAGCCCAACAACCTTTAGCTCAAATATACCCTAAATCCTCAAAGCCCAAGACATTTGGCACCTTATCTACCCCAAAACCCAAAATATTTGGGCCACCATCACCTTAAACCCAAAATCTTTGGCATCTCATTTTTTTTAAGACCAAAAAATTTGGCCTACCATTACCTTAAGCCTAAGATATTTGGCACATCATCTACTTTAAAGACTAAAATATTTGGCCTACCATCACCTTAAACCCAAAACCTCTGGCACCTTATCTCTTTTAAGCTCAAGACATTTGTCCCTCCATCTCTCTTAAACCCAAAACCTTTGGCACCTTATCTCTCTTAAGCCCAAAATCTTTGGAACCTTATCTCTCTTAAGCCCAAAATCTTTGGCACCTCATCTCTCTTAAAACCTAAAATCTTTGGCACCTTATCTCTCTTAAGCCTAAAATCTTTGGCACCTCATCTCTCTTAAAGCCCAAAACCTTTGGTACCTTATCTCTCTTAAGCCCAAAATCTTTGGCACCTTATTCCTATTAAGCCCAAGGCGTTTGGCACCTCATCTTTCAAACCCCAATACATTTGGCTCATCAGACTTAAAAGCCCAAAAAAAACAATTGGCCCACAATATCATAGGGAACCCTTTTCCCTCAGAGTATGTATACTTCTTCATATCCTCACCAATCACTTATTGGGTTTCCTTTTGGTTTTGCTTTAAGGTACCATGGACACCATCCTTAAAAAGCAAGAGGAAAGGCTCCAAGCTATTCTTACCTCCGCTCTTAATACACAACAAGTCCAAATTGAGGAACAACGAAAATCTATCATTGAAGAGGTCCAAGCCATGATCAATCAAGCTAGCCTTAATCCGACCAACCTAAACTCAGTTTTGGACCAGACCACCCTAAATCTGAATCGGGCCAATCCTGTTTTGGTCCAAGCCCTTGCCAACACTACCATTGTTCCAGACATCACTACCCAATCTACTACTTCTTTTCCTATAAATCCTTTTCAAAAGAAGGAAGCTTTCTCTAACCCTGACCTGAGAACATTCATGGAGAAACTTGAAGCTATAGAGAGAACCATTAAAACCCTAAAACACCACAGTGACTTGATTGATATGGATAGCTTGACATTGTTTCCTGATACTAAGCTTCCTCTAAAATTCAAAATGTCTGAACTGGAGAGTTTTGATGGAACCTCTTGCCTCAAGACTCATCTGAAAATATATGTGGGGGCAATGCAACCTTTGGGACTTAGCAATGAGCTCTTTACTCAGTTGTTCCAACAATCCCTAATTGGTGCAGCCATGAGATAGTTTCTTTCACTAGACAAGAGCCAAAAGAGAACATGGGATGATATCTGTAATGCTTTTGTCAAACAATATCATTACAATACTGAAGTAGATGTCACCAGGTGTGATTTGGAAACCACCAGACAACTTTTGAATGAATCATTCTCCATGTTCCTAATAAGGTGGAGGGCTAAAGCAGCTCAAATAGTAAACAAACCAACCGAACAAGAACAAGTGGATATCCTTGTCAAAAACCTACTCCCAGCTTACCAAGCCCACTTGTTAACCCAATACCTGCCCACCTTCAAAACTTTGGTTGTAACTGTATCAAAGGTTGAAGATTGCATCTGAAGCGAATCATTTCAACCTGAATTCTCCACCACCAGTCTGAATAGTGATGAAGAATATGAACCCCATGACCTTTGAGGCTAAGACTAACATGCCACCTTCCCTTTCAAGCCAAATCCATCACTATGTAGAAAACAAACCCCACCTCAGCCCACCTCACCATTACCTAAGTAGCATTTTATGAAGGAGTTCAAGCTCAATTTATCTAACTTGTCTAAGATTGAATCCAAATCCAAGTCCGAGTCAAAATTCAAATCTGTGTCCGAGTCTGAGTCCATGTTTAGAGTCCAAATCTGAGTGCGAGTCTGAGTCTATCATTTTTGTATTCTTTTTTCTATTTGGTACTATTGTCTCCTGTTATAATAAAATTATTCGTGCATTTCTCTTTTTCTCATCCTTTTTGTTCAAGTCCTACATAGTTGAGTAAAAAAAAAAGAATAAAGATAAAAAATCAATGGATTTTGGCAAACATTTGCATTTCACCATAATTTGGACAAATCAAAAACTTTAGGTATTCTTGTGCCTACATCAATAGCCGCTTCACCATCTCCCAATCAAAAGATAGTTAAGATAATAGAGAACACCAAGTGGTGATCTCTTCAATTGAAGCAGGCGAAGCTAAAGGCAATCTAATGAAGTTACCCATTGCACTTTTGGGTAACCAAATATATGCACCTCAATAAGGGGCAACAATCTCAAAAAGGACTTGATATCCTCACAAGGTTTCTCTCTAAACCAAGATTCAATGAAATAGTCTAGACAAAGGTCAGAGCCCCAAGATGAAAGATAGCAGTCGCCCAAATCATGGTGGAATAATTTTTAAAAATGTCAAAATTCATTGATTAGCTCGCTAAGTTGAAAACCTAAAAGGGCGACTTAGGCAGAAATTAGAGCAAGCTCATCGAATTGAAAACCTGAAAGGGTAGCTCGGGCAGAAGTTAAAGCTAAAAAAAAAAGAAAAAGGGAGAAAAAAAAAAGTCATCATAGTCAAATCATTTTGTCTCTTATGTCCTTATTCCACATTAAGGGTATATCTTTTTAAGTCACCATCCTCCGGCTGATCCCTCATTAGGGGCTTACCTTCCGAATCATCTTCTGTTAATTTGTCATGGTCATGTCTTCATATCATCCTTCCTGTCAATCAGTCACGTTGCCCTTATCATTCATTAGGGGCATATCTTGTTATCCGTCACGTCTCTTAGCTCAAGCAGCTAAGTAGCCCTTATCATTCAATAGGGGTATATCATTTCTGTCATCCATCACGTCTCTTAGCACAAACAACTAAATAGCCCTTATCATTCATTAGGGGTATATCTTCAAGTCATTTGTCAAAGTCTTTTAGCTCAAAAAGCTAAATAGCTCTTATCATCAGTCAAGGGGCACGTCTTCTGAGTCGTTGTCCAGAAATCAATCCAGTGTCTCCCTCCAAGAGTCCTGTCAATCTAAAAGTCTCTTCAGTCTTAGACAATAAGATAAGTTGTACTTGTCTTCTCTATAAATCTTTCTATGATAGCAAAATCATACAACCTCCCTAACACATTTTCAAAAGGTCCAACCTACCATCATTTCAAACCTAAGTCTTATTGGAAAAATCTCATCTTCCAAGGACTAAACCCACCAAAAATCCCAAGTCTCTCAAGACTTATGATCCTTGAAGTCCAGTATCCTTAGCAAAGCCAAAGTCAAGCCATGACTCCCAAGTCTTATCTTCTTCAAGCTGATTAAAAAGGGTCCGAACTAGTCAAAGCCCATCCTATATTTCTTTAGCAAATTATACCATCCTTCCAAGTTTGAGCCTCCTTAGAAAATCATACCATCCCTCTAGATCCAAGCCTTATTGGCAAATCATATCATCCCTAAAGTCCAACTCCTTTGGATAAGCAAAATCAAGCTTGCAAACCAATTAGTCAAAATCACCTCCAGAAGCCATGTCCAAGACAAACTCTTAACAGATGGGTCACATAAAACCAAATCTTCTCCAAGGCCAAACCTAACTGAGCCTTTCTTACCTAAATCCTCCTTCCAAACTAAATCTGACCTAGTCTTCCAAGGGCCAAATCTAATCGAGCCTTTCTTACCTAATCCTCCTCTAGGGCCAAACCTGACCAAGCCTTCCAAAAGGCCAAACCTGACCTTTCAGAATGATCTTCTCTGAGGCCACACTTGACCGAGCCTTCCAAAATAACTTTCCAAGCTAAACCTGACCTAGCCTTCCAAGATAACTTTCCAAGCTAAGCCTGACCTAGCCTCCCAAGATAACTTTCCAGGCCATACCTGACTGAGCCTTCCAAGGGCCAAACCTAACTAAGCCACTTTTTCATCATCCTTCCAAGAATGGCCTCCTCCAAGGCCAAAATCTGACCTAGCCTTAACTTTTTCCTAAAGCCGAATAACCGAGCCACTTTTTATCATCCTTCCAAAATGGGGGCACCCTCTCTCCCAAAAGATCAGCACTCTCATACCAAACTGACCCTTCATAGGTTCAAGGTATCAAATTCATAAAAATTTTGCATAGTCAGATGCATTTTACACTAAATAGGTCGCTAATCAGAGCTCCTAAACCAAGATAGATCATCAATCTGAATTCCATTAATCAAGACGGATCATTAATCCGAATTCCTGAATCAAGTAGTCATAGGGTTCTTCACCCAAACCAATCAATCTCAAATCAGGCCCATCCTAAGATAGCCTTACGATCCAAACCTTAAATCTGAAGTAGGTTTTCCTTCTCAAATCAAACCCATCCTAGGATAGCATTAGGATCTATACCTTAAATCTGAATTAGGTTTCCCTTCATAATCAGACCTATCCTAAGATAGCCTTAGGATCCAATCCTTAAATTTGAATTATGTTTCCCTTCTATAATCAGACCATTCCTAAGATAGCCTTAGGATCCAAACCTTAAATCTGAATTAATTTTTCCTTCTATAATCAGACCTATCTTAGGATAGCCTTAAGATCTTTTACCTAAACAGACTGGTAATATCACTTTCATTCTAGATTTTCCCAAGCAAATCAAGAATATCACTTCATCCACCCATAAATGTCTAGTAACGATCACCTAGATATACCTATGGTTCCTTTTCCATTTCCTTATCATCCTTCACCCAAACATATCCAAACACTGACTTAAACATCCCTTTTTCAAGCTCACTATTATCATAATCACCTTATAGATAAGACAATTCTAATGAGGGGGTAGCTGTGAACCCTTAATTTTGCACCCTCTAGCATACAACCAAACCCTAGAGGCACCTAGGCTCAGTAAACAGACCTCCGAAAGCCGAAATCGTCAAAAATCGCCAAAATCCTAAAAATCAAGAATTTGAGCCTCAGGACCCGGGACCCATCCCTCAAGCCTCTAAATCATCCTTATATTATCCGGGATTGAATATGGAGCACAACGCAACTGGAATTGCGAAAAACAGAGTTGAAACGGGTCAAAACGGCGAAACTGGGCAACTAGTGACCGCATAGGCCAATTTGGTGACCACACAAGGACTGTGCAGTTCTGCACAGCTTGTGTGTGGTTCAAAAGTGCCTCTATATGGTCACTAATACATCTATGCAGTCACAATAGCTCCTTGCGGTCCCATAAGCTCCGTATGCGGTCCCAGAACCCCCCTGTGCAGTTTTGAGCATCGAAACACCAAATCCCGCATCGAAACTTTGTGTTTTCAACCTCCAACCTTCTCCATATATAAATGAGACCCCCCCCCCCCCCTAGCTCATTTCCACACTCATAGCTTGCTCACACATCCCTTGGCTTGCTTGATTAGCCTTTGCATCAAGCGAGCCATCCCCCTAAACTTGGTCCGAAAGGAACGAGCTCCCCAGTTTCTTTTATTTCTTGCTTTGCTATTGCTCCATGCTTTACAAAGTGAGATTGGGTTGTGACTTCCCTAGTCGACCCGCTGAGTCAAAAGTTCCCAGCCTTCAGAGGCAAGCTGTCTGAGGTAAGTCCGTCGCCGACCGAGACAAGTCTCTGCCGTCCCAAAGCCACTCAAGCGCAAGGTAAGCTTCTTTTCCCTTCTCTTTTCATTTTATTATTTTATTTTATTTTATTTTATTTTATTTTATTTTATTTTATTTTATTTTTCTTAGTTATTTAATTAAATTTGGTTTATCTAGGTTGTTAGTTAATTAAAATCTAAAATAATTAATCCAACTTGGTAAATCAATTAGGTTAACTAATTAATCAACCCACCTTTTAATCAATCAATCTGAAACATGATAAAAGGCTCAAACTAAACAAACCCCCTT